>JAEHOE010000176.1:0-208194 GCA_016858145.1 Edaphochlamys debaryana | reverse complement strand
GGGGGAAGCGGGCTTGGGGGAGGGGTTGGTGGGGGCGGGCTGGGGGGCAGAGGATTTGGCGGCGGGGGGCTTGGGGGCGGCGGGCTGGCGGCAGGGGACTGGGGGGCGGTGGGCTTGGGGAGGGGGGCTCGGGGGAAGCGGGCTTGGGGGAGGGCTCTGGGGAGGCGGGCTTGGGGGTAGAGGGTTTGGCGGCGGGGGTATTGGGGGCGGCGGGCTTGGCGGCAGGGGATGGGGGGCGGTGGGCTTGGGGAAGGGGGGCTCGGGGGAAGCGGGCTTGGGGGAGGGCTCTGGTGGGGGCGGGCTGGGGGGAGGGGGGCTTGGGCGCGGGATGGCGGTGGAGGGCTGGGAGGCGGGAGGTCGGGAGGGAAAGCAATGTTCGGTGTTACAGGAACAAAGGGTGGATTGGGGCTTGGGGGCACGGGGGTTGGAGGACGGGGACTGGGAGGCAGGGGGCTTGGGGGAGGCGGGCTGGGTGGCGGCGGGCTAGGAGGGCGAGGGAGTGGGCTTGGGGGCGAGGGCTTCGGGGGGCCTAGGGCTTGGGGGAGGAGGGCTTGGAAGACAGGGTTTCTCTGGCGGACGCCGCGGGTACCTGGGCGGCTTGGGAGAAGGAGGAGGGGGAGGGCTCGGCCGGGGCGGCTTGGGAGAAGGAGGAGGGGGAGGGCTTGGCGGAGGAGGCTGGGAGGAGGTGGGCTTGGGGGCGGGGGACTCGGGGGAGGGCTCGGCGGCGGAGGGCTGGGCGGCAGTGGGCTCGGCGGCGGAGGGCTTGGCGGGGGGGGGCTTGGGGGAGGGGAGTTCGGGGGAGGGCTAGGTGGGAGAGGGCTCGGCGGCGGGGGACTGGGGGCGGTGGGCTGGGAGGAGGGGGGCTGGGAGGAGGAGGGCTGGGGGGAGCCGGGCTCGGGGGCGGGCTCGGCGGCGGAGGGCTTGGGGGGCAGAGGGCTGGGTGGCGGGGGGCTTGGAGGGCGAGGGAGTGGGCTCGGAGGCGAAGGCTTCGGGGGCCTAGGGCTTGGGGGAGGAGGGCTAGGAAGACAGGGGTTTCTCTGGCGGACGGCGCGGGTACCGGGGGGGCTTGGGGCTCGGCGGCGGAGGAGGGCTTGGCTGGGGCGGCTTGGGAGAAGGAGGCGGGGGAGGGCTTGGCGGAGGAGGGCTGGGAGGAGGGTGGGCTTGGGGGAGGGGGGCTCGGGGGAGGGCTCGGCGGCGGAGGGCTGGGCGGCAGTGGGCTCGGCGGCGGAGGACTGGGGGGGCGGTGGGCTCGGAGGAGGTGGGCTGGGTGGGAGAGGGGCTTGGGGGAGGAGGGCTGGGGGGAGGTGGGCTGGGGGAAAGAGGGCTTGGGCGGCGGTGGGCTTGGGGGAGGTGGGCTTGGCGGAGGCGGGCTCGGGGGAGGGCTTGGCGGAGGGGGGCTTGGGGGCAGAGGGCTCGGGGGAGGGGGCTTGGGGGAGGCGGGCTAGGTGGGAGTGGGCTTGGGGGAGGGGGGCTTGGGGGAGGCGGGCTTGGGGACAGAGGGCTTGGCGGCGGTGGGCTTGGGGGAGTTGGGCTTGGCGGAGGCGGGCGCGGGGGAGGGCTTGGCGGAGGGGGGCTTGGGGGCAGAGGGCTTGGGGGAGGAGGGCTAGGGGGAGGGGGGCTTGGGGGAGGCGGGCTAGGTGGGAGGGGGCTTGGGGGAGGGGGGGCTTGGGGGAGGCGGGCTTGGGGACAGAGGGCTTGGCGGCGGTGGGCTTGGGGGAGGGGGGCTTGGCGGAGAGGGGCTCGGGGGAGGGCTCGGAGGAGGAGGGCTGGGCGGCAGCGGGCTCGGCGGCGGGGGACTGGGGGGCGGAGGGCTTGGCGGCGGTGGGCTTGGGGGAGGGGGGCTTGGCAGAGGGCTCGGCGGAGGCGGGCTTGGGGGAGGGGGACTGGGGGGTGGAGGGCTTGGTGGAGGCGGGCTTGGGGGCTGCGGGCCTGGGGGAGGGGGGCTCGGGGGCGGGCTTGGGGGAGGGGGGCTGGGCGGCCCCGGGCTCGGCGGCGGGGGACTGGGGGGAGGCGGACTGGGAGGGGGGGGGCTGGGAGGAGGGGGGCTTTGGGGGAGGGCTCGGCGGCGGAGGGCTAGGCGGAGGGGGACTAGGAGGGGGTGGGCTCGGAGGAGGGGGGCTTGGGGGTGGGCTAGGCGGCGGGGGGGACTTGGCGGAGGGGGGCTCGGGGGCGGCGGGCTTGGGGGAGGGGGGCTGGGGGGCGGCGGGCTTGGCGGGGGGGGGCTCGGAGGAGGGGGGCTTGGGGGAGGGGGGCTCGGGGGGCTGGGCGGTGGAGGGCTGGGAGGCGGAAGTTCGGGAGGAGAAGCCTCGTTCGGTGTTACAGGAACGAAGGGTGGATTGGGGCTTGGGGGCACGGGGGTTGGAGGGGGGCTCGGAGGGTATTGGCATCTGCAAGGGTGGGTTGGGATGTGGGGACTCAGTACGAGGAATCGCTTGCACTTAGGGTTCAGCGGACAAGATAATTCTGCGCTGAAAGACGGGCAGGGCGTACTAGGCAGCGGGGGCCTTGGTGATAGCCACAAGACGATTCCGCGCTGCCGGGCAGGATGGAGTAGGCCCGTTCTGGCCTACACTCTTGGTGGTAGCCTCAGCACATGACATCCCACCACTGGGGTTGATCTCAAGCTTTCCACCCGCCATCCGCCACCCGCCACCCCACTCACTGGAGGTAATATGGAATCTGGGAGAGAGGCAGGGTGGGGAGAGAGCGAGAGGGAGTTGGAGGGAGAGGGGAGGTCAGGGCGGGGCGGGGTGACCGGATCCTCGGGTTGCGCAATCCGCATACAACAAGCTTACCTGAACTGTGATATCGCACACCGAACCCGTGCCACCACAGCTGGTGGGGCCGCCACCGCAGCACTGATACGCGCCGGAGCCCACGCCTCCGCTGCAGGTGTTGTTGCCGTTCAGCGGACCGTCGTGGATCTGTTGTTGTAAAGGCGCAGGCATCACGAAAGGGCGGCGTAACGGGTCAGGTCATCAGGGGACGCCCTGTGCGACGTATCTCCTACACGAGGAGGGCATGAACCCACTCTGAAACCTGGACACGCTGGGGACTTGCCTGGGCCGTGAAGCTCGAAACACCCGCCTGGACGTTGCGTAACGAGGCGTAGCGTTAGTGCGTGCCTGTTGGCGGCATCAGTCGTACCGCCCCGCCAACTCCCAAATGTCAAGGACTGCGGCTGGAGCGTACCTTGATGAAGTACGACACGCTCGTGGCGTCTTCACACTTGTTTCCCTCGGAGTACCCGTCGCATGAGTCGGGGTCCAGGTCGCAAATGTCTGACCCTTGGCGGCAGCAGAACCACCTGCAGGCAGGCAGGGTGTGGGATGGCGTGTGAGCCTCGAGGACTCGATCCGAGCTCCGTCCGCTCGTCCCCTGCTCCCCGCCCGGCCCTCACGAGATGGTTCCCGGCTTGCAGTTGCCGTAGGTCACAGTCACATAGATGTAGGTGGAGTTGTAGTACGTGCAAGAAGCCGTTAGGCAGTAGTCGAGACTGCAGGCGGGGAGGGGAGGGGGTGATTGGCGGGGAGGGGACGGGCGGGGTGCGCGCGGTCCGTCGGGGGGTCGTGGCGGGTCGGGCGCGCGAAGTACCGGACCCTGTTGATCATACCAACCCTTCGCTTGTCTTACTTGCTGCAGGCGAACTGGCAGGCCGGTCCTCCTGACAGTAGTCCGCGCCTGCTGTTGAAGTACCCGCCAAAGTCTTCCGAACCATCAAGCCCTTGATCCTCCCGGCTTGTCCCGCTAACGAGGGAGTCCCCGCTGTGACGACTTGCAGTAACCCTCGATGGGATACCGAGCAGCGTGACAAGCAGCACGGCCAGGGCCGTCCGCTGTGATAACGAATGCAACCTCGGCGACATGGTGGCGACAACGCCACCGCGCCTGAGGCCTAGCATCGCCGTGGGGGTGATGCTCAGTGACTGAGCACGCAGACGCCGTTTGGGAGTCGGAGCTGAAGTTTCCAGCGGGCGTTGCGGCCTTAAGTAGCTCGTTGTCGTAACGGTCAACTGCTGACTCCGAGTCGGATTCCGCTCCGGCTGAGCTCTTAGGATCAGGCCCCTACACCAGCACTCCACCTCTGCAGGCGGGTGCTTCTCCTGGACGTTACCTCATGTAACGCATGTGCAAGTGATTTCCGATGGCACCGCGTGCCAGCACGGGCCAACGGCTGACGCGGGGCCATGACCGGCTCATCTAGTTCCGTAGATACACCTTTCCTAATACACATTCCGCAATGTTGCATGCGACCTTCCATTAGCGATTAGCCATCCGCTTGGGGTGCCCGCAGGTGCCCCGCGTGGGGAGTGACGAGAAAACAACCGCGTGGGGTGCCCGCAGGTTCCCGCCCGGCACGTACCTGGGTACCCGCCGGGTACCGGCGATGGAGCCTAGGCAACGTATTTTCTTTATGAAGCTCTTGAAATGGGCCCGGCTGGACGTGGGGCACGTGGCGAGTTTACCCGCTTTGGGTTTCTCTCTAGTCGTAGATGCGGAGGGATGCGGCGAGCCCTGTCTGGAGGTGAAAGGGTTGGGTTGCGCCCGTGCCGCGCCCATGCAGCACCAGGCGCGGTACGCGCCGAATGCATGCAGTCTACTAGGCGTCAAGCGATGTTCAGGGCGCAACCAGGAGGCTGATGGCGCGCTCTCCGCGAGAATGGTTGCTCGGCACAATTGGACGTCTTGGACGGCGGTACCCTCGCGCAGGCTCTGGTTTGTCCCTCAGGTGACGACCGGGTGGTTTGAAGGGGCGCCGGGGCCCCGAAGGCGCCCGCCCGGGGGTAATCCGGCCCGGGGATATCTCTCGACCCCTGGCCCATTGTTGCCTTTCTCGTCCCCCAAGCTTCGAAGCAAAGCCTTGTGCTGGCGCAGAGGTGATCAATTTGCCGCGAAAAACAATTGTTGCTTGGGGTTTCCTTACCCCAATCGGTCCGACGGAAACCCTGCGGGCAGGCGATAACAGTTAAGGGTCAGCCGTCCTCGTGCGAGGGTATAGACAGACATTGGAAGCTCGCTGCTAAAGTTTGCCTTGCAACCTGGTGTGCAACCTTGGGATTCGTTAAAACATCGCGAGCTGCTGCCAGGCCACAGTTCTTGCCACTTCATCTGAGTGCAAGTATCATAGGCCTACAGCTAGTTAAACCCATCGAAACGCTATCGCCCGGCAGGCCGCAAGGCCCCACGTGCCCCCGGTGCCTTAGTTGGGGGCCATCCGTTTAACCGCTGAGCTGCGCATCAGCTGGGGCTTGCCCGCTTTATGCCGGCTGGGAGGTGCGGGACACGGTTGCGATCAGGGAGAGCCGAAAGCGCGGACCCAGCCAGGACTCAATCCGACAAGCAAATGGTGTGCACCGCGACAACTTCCTGCGTGCCCAACCTGGTCCAACTGCTGAAATGCCTCTGCGTGGCATTGCACCGTGCAACCAAATCACCTGAAGCTTTGGGGGGCCATATAGGCTAGAGAAAATGCTACCGACAGCCGCCCATGCCCTCCACAACGCATGACCCCCCCTCCCGGCTCCGTGTCTCGTTCAGCTTTCCGAGCAGCGTCGTCATGCGAGCTCTGCATGTCTGCGGCCACCATTGCGACCCACCACCACTACCGCTTGACCACGACAGAACCACGAGCGACGGACCGCAGTACGGCAGCAACACCTGCAGCGGAGGCGTGGGCTCCGGCGCATATCAGTGCTGCGGTGGCAGCCCCACCAGCTGTGGTGGCACGGGTTCGGTTTGCAATATTACGGTTCAGGTAAGCTTGTTGTATGCGGATTGCGTAACCCGAGGATCCGGTCACCCCGCCCCGCCCTGACCTACCCTCTCCCTCCGACTCCCTCTCCCCCTACCCTGCCTCTCTCCCAGATTCCCTAATACCTCCAGTGAGTGCCGTGGGGCAGCGGGTGGAGAGTGCAAAGCTTGAGACTAACCACAACTGTGAGATTCCATGTGCTGAGTTTACCAAGGTAAAGGGCAAAGGGTCTAAAGCGGGCCTCCTCCATCCTGGCTACCACCAAGGCCCCCGCTGCCCAGTCCGCCACGCACCGCCGAGCCCTCCCCAAGCCCACCTCCTCCTAGGCGCATAGCTGGGAGCGTGTCGGTGTTCCGCTGCTGCCCGCGAGGCTGCTGCTGAGCTGCAAGCTGGGGGGATCATGGCCAGGGCTCAGGGCAGGACCCAGGCCAGGGCCGCGGTGGCAGGGCGGGCGGGCGCCGCCGAGGGGGAAGCGCGAAGCAACCTCCCGGCCGCGACAGCGGCGGAGTGGGGAGTGCGTGCCGAGGAGGCAGAGAGGCGCTGCAAGCGGCGCCGGCGCGCGGCGGGCTGAGCGACGGCGGCTTTGGCAGGGGGGCAGCGGACAGAGAACTTGTGGGGCAGTCGCTTGCCTAGCGTAGCTGCGCTTGAGAGCGCGTTGTAATGATACTCTGGGCCGGGAATTGTCTGGAGGACTGGGGTTGGTAAGATGATGCGGGGGGGGGGGGGGGCTCGAAGACGGCTCACGGGGAAGGTCTGGTAGGGCGAAGATGAGGCTCAGCCCTTTCTCACTCCAGGATGTCAATCCGCACCACATGTCGTGAGCTGGAAATGGAGCTGAGGCACGCCCCTCACCAGCCCACGCACACGCCCCCCCGTTTCTCGAGGCCGCAGATCAGGACAGGGGTGATCACCCCTGCATCAGGATGCATGCATGCCGCCGTGCGGAGGCGGAACCGCTATGCAATCAGGGGCATCCACGTCCATCCACGCACCAGACTGATACAGTTACTGGGCCACGTCCTACCCCGCAATGCGCCGTACCTGTCGGCACATGTAACAAGCGGAATCCGACACGTGGCGCCTGAGTTACCGTCCCAGAGAAGGACTCGCCTGGAGAGGTGGAGCGCCGGTGTAGGGGCCTGATCCTAAGAGCTGGCCCGAGCAGAATCCAAGTCGGAATCAGCAGCAGCAGCAGCAGCAGTTGACCCGTTGACCGTTACGACAAACTTGCTGTCGTAACAACGTTAGGCCGCAACGCCCGCTGGAAAACGTCAGCTCGGCGACCCCCACACGGCGTCTGCGTGCTCAGTCACTGAGCATCACCCCCACGGCGATGCTAGGCCTCAGCCGCGGTGGCGTCGTCGCCAAAATGCCGCCGGCGAGGTTGCATTCGTCATCACGGCCGCACGGCCGCACGGCCGTACCGGACGCACGGCCGCGGTGGCCATGCTGCTTTTCGCGCTGCTCGGTGTCCCATCGAGGGTTACTGCAACTCGCCTCAGCGGGGACTCCTGGTTCGCGAACCTAGTAAAGTCAGGGGCCTCCGTACCCCCGCAGAGTCGGACTTGGCCGGTTGGGCGGGGCGCTCAACACATGTGCCACCAGAACCGAAGAGGAGGTGTCCGTCTCCCACTGGCGCCCACACGCCACCCACCGACTTCAACCGACCGGATTAAGGGGTCTGGATCGAAAGAAAAGGTCTATCTCCCACTGCCGCCCACACGCCACACGCTGAACTCCCCCTCAATTGCTGCCCTGAGGGATTACGGTCGGCCTGGGCATAAATAAAGTTGATTGCGCATGCGCATATTCAGTCCCCGGTGCAATTGATCAGTCTGCAGTCCATGTTGCTTGCAATCATCCAGCCGAGCGCCATCCTGCATTCAAACGACGCACACACTGCAATCACGAGAACGCGATACCAGTATAGATACATGCCTTTGGATCCCCTGGAGTTCTACCAGTGCCCGGCCCTTGTGCGTCAAGCGCGCACCACGGGAACGCTGCTGATCTGCAGCCCCAGCCGCCCACCGCTCGAGCCGCCGCTGCGGCCCGTTGCAACAGGCGACTCTGCCGCCGAGCCCTGCCCCGACACCCTCCCTGAGCCCTGCCCCGACCCCGGCCCCGCGGCCCCGCCACCGATGCCCCCAAGCGCCAGGCGCGGCGGCATAGGCCGCTGCGCTGCCTGCTGCTGCTGCTGTTGTTGGTGCGATGCGTTCAGGGAGAGGTGTTTCCACTGCGCCGGCTCGTAGCCTGCAGGCGCAAACCGCACCGCGCCGTGCCCATGCGCCGAGGTGGGGTGCAGCGGCGCGCCGCCAGGGGAAGACGCGGGCGTCGGGCTGCTGATCAGCGTCACGCCCTCGAGGTGCCGTACACGCATGATCGAGGGTGCCGTACGGGGCGGCGGCGCGAGATCCAATGCGGATCTGGGTCGGCCCGCAGCGGCCCCTGCTACGCCTGCTCTTGCACCCCGTGTTGCCATCTGCGGCGAGCCAAACGACGCCTCCACACCCCAGGGCGACGGGGGGCGGTGCGAAAGTGTCGCGGCCGTTTGGTGCGAGGCGGAGAGCGGGCGGCCGGCGGCGGCGGCGCGGCCGGAGCTGGGGCGGGTCCTGGCGTCGGCGGGGCGCAGCGATGGCCCGGGCGGCGCGAGGCTGAGGCGCATGGCATCCCCCAGCGCCTTGCGGCCCTGAGCCAGAGCGTCGGAGGGAAGCCAGGGCTGGGGCTTGGTTAGGCCGGCACTGGAGGGCCGGCGTGGGCCGGCGCTGCCGGGGCGGCGGGGGCCCGCGCTGCCCGGCCGGTACATGCCGGCGCTGCCCGGCCGGTGCCCGTGGCCGAGCGGGCTCTGCGGCGGGGAAGGGCTGCGGCTGCGGGCGCCGCCGCGGACCGGCGACGCGGCCCGAGCCGCCGCTGCGGCCGCCGCCAGCGACGTCGCGAGGTGGGAGTGATGCGCTGGATGGCCCATGACGTGGTCGTCATGTGAAGGCCCGGCTGCGATATCCGTACCGCCGTCGGCGCCGCCGCTGACGGAGGTGGCGGCGGCGGCAGGGCCGGCGGCGGCGGCGGACGAGAGCGCGTTCAGGAGCTCCCGCGCCGCCACCTGGCGCGCCTGGGCCGACGTGCCGCCGAGGCCCAGCGCGGCGCCCGCCGCCGCCGCCATGTCACTGCCGTACTGGACCTGCATCTTGAGCAGCGCCGCCCGATTGAGCCGTACGGCAACGGGGCTGGGCGGGCCCTCCTCGGCCGCCGGCGGCGCGGCGCCGGCAGCGCCTTCCGCCTCCCACAGCGCCGGCGCCGCGTCCGCCGCCGCCAGCTGCTGCTGCTCCGCCTCCGCCAGGGCCGCCGCCGCCGCCGCCGCCACCACCTCCGCTGCGAGAGGCTGCGTGGCGGACCGGGGCCGTGGGCCGGAGTAGAAGGGCGGGCCGTGGCGGGACAGCGGCGTGTAGCTGGGCGTAGGCTCCGCAGACCCCGGCGCTGCGGCTCCCAACCTCGTGGAATTGGCAGCCGCAAGCTCCTGACTCAAGCGACTGGCGGCGACAGGGCTGGAGGCCTCGTCCTCGTCCACCACGCCTGGCGGCTCCCCGCGTCGAGGAGAGCCGTACCCGGCGTGCGTTGGGGGCGGCATGTGTGGCAGCGTCATCTCAGGGGAGGACAGCTCGCTCGGGCGGCCGTCCTCGCCCTCGCCCTCGTCGGGCGGACCAGCGCGGTCGCCACGCCCAGACCCCGCCTCCTCCGCCTCCTCGTCCTCCGCAATTAGGCTTGGCGCTGCACCCACGCCCCTCCCTGTGTCCGTGCCCAGGCCGACGAGCTTGGGCACGGGCCGTGCACCGGCACGGCTGTGCCGGCCGCTGGCGCTGCGGCTGAGCCCCAGCAGCCCCCCCGGCTGTGGCGAGCCCTGCCGCGGCGTGCGGCGCGCGCTGCGCGGCGTGGCGCCGCCGCCGCCGCCCGTGCCGGTGCCGTACACCGAAAACGACGCCGACGTGGCGACCGAGTGCGAGGCCGACATGGAGGCGCTGGGCGAGGCCGACCCAGATCCAGATCTGGATCCAGGCCCGAAGCCCGCCGCCCCGCTGCCACCGCTCTCCAGCGCCCCGCCCTGCTCGCCCGGGCCTTGCCCCGGAGAGGGCGACCGCCGAGATGTGGACGACGAGGCCAGGCTGTCCGTCAGCATCCGGGCTAGCGAGCGCTGACGCTGCATGGCCGGCGAAACACGGCCTCCGGTCGCCAGGGTGGTGGCGGCAAAGGCGTCCAGCACGGGCGGATCTGCGCCAACGCTCGCGTCCGCTCCCTCGCCGTCAAAAGCGGGGCCATCCGCACCGAGGGTGCCTGGCAAGGACATGGACCCGTGGCCTACGCTGGAACGAGCCGAAGCCACGGACGCCTCCCACTGAGCCAGGGACTCCCGGGTGGGGGCCTGGGCCTGGGAATCGGCGTCATCGGGCCCACCGGGCCCGCCGCCGCCCATGCGGTACGATGCGCCGGCGCCGGGCGGCAGGAGGATGAAGGCGGGGGACTCCTCCCGTTCGTCCACCACGCCGCGTGTTGAGGTGGAGAAGGGCGAGGGTGCGGGCGAGGGCGAGCCCGTGCGGCGGCGGAAGCTGGAGCCCTCGGCGGCGCCGCGGAGCGGACGCCAGGCGCCGCCGCCGCCGCTACTGGTACCGCCGCCGCCGCTGGCGACGCCGCTGCCCTCACGGGACATGGCCCTGCCACCGGAGGCTGAGGCGGAGGCAGGGGCAGGCGAGGCGGAAGAAGATGCGCGCGGGGAGTCGCTGCGGCGACGGTCGGAGTCGGGGCGGGGGCTGTCACGGCCGCTGCCGCCGCCGCCAGCGTCTCCACCGCCCGTGCTCCCAGTCCGCCTGCGGCTGCCCCCGCTGTCCTGCCGCCCGCCCCGACTCCCCGCGCTCCCGGGCCTGGCGCTCCGACTTCCAGCACTATCCGGCCGGCTTCCCCGACTCCCCGATCGCTGCCGTTGCGTCAGGCTGGGAGCCTGAGCCTGCGCTGCCGTGGGTGACCCTGCCGCTGGCTCCGGCTCCTCGGCAGCGGCCGCCTCCTCCTCGTGCGCCTCATGCACCACCTCCCCTCCGAACGGCACGAACCGGAACCCGCTCCCCCGCGAGCTCCGACCCGACAGCGCCGCCACCCGTGCCGCCAGCGGCGGCGCCGCGCCCTGCTCCGCCCCACCCACCCCACCCCCGCCCGTGCTGCCAGGCCCGCTGCCCTCCCCCGACAGCGTCGAGCTCCGGCCGCTTGCGCCCAGCCCGGCCGCACCGCCGCTGCCACTGCGGCCGCTGCCGTCGCCTGGGTCCGTCCTCGCAGCCCCGGTCGCGCCCGCGCCCGCGCGTTCTTCCCTTACGTGAGCCACCTCAGACAGCTCGGCTTCGACTAGTGTGAGGCCGCCGTCGGGTGCGACCAGGGGGAGGGAGGAGAAGCTAGAGTCGGGGTGGGGGAGCGGCGGGGCCAGGGGGTCGGGTGCGCGGATGGAGCCAGAGGAGGCGCCGCCGGTCAGGAGCACGCGGCGGATGGAGGCGGCGGAGGCGGGGCCGGCGGAGGCGGAGGCGGAGGCGGCGCCGTCGGGTTGGGAGCGGCCGGTGGGGTCTGGGCCCGCTGCGGAGGCGGAGGCGGAAGCGGAGGCGGAGAGGTGGAGGGCGGAGGAGGTGCTGGCGGAGGCGAGGGCCGGGGCGTGGGCGGCGGGCGGGAGGCCGATGGCGTCTCGAATCCAGGCGGGGAGGCCCGCCAGTAGAGGGTCCGTCTCGAGCGGGTCTAGAGGGGTAAGGGAGGCAGGCACACAAAGGCGGTGACAAGGAGGCTTGAGGGCTGGCACGCAGCTCTACAAGTCTCCACACCGCGCGAACATAACCTTGCCCAAACGGGCTGATCGATCGACAACGCACCCGCACGCACCTGACACGTCCAGAAGGACCGCCTCCGCCGCCGCCGTCTTCGCCAGGAAGCCCGGAACCGGCTGGGGCGCGTTTGGCCGCCCGGGGCTGGGCGGCTGCCCGCCCGCCGCGCCCGTACCATTCCATTCCTCCCCCAAGTGCAGCCGTGGCGGCGACGCTGGGTCATGTAGGTCGTGCCCCGCGCCCTCCGCCGTCCACTCCTCGTGCGCGACTGCAGCTCCGGCCACGCCTGCAAACGGCGCGCCGCCCCCGTCTGTCATGCGCTTGCGCCGCAGCTCGTTCGACAGTGCTGCTGCAGGGCCGACGCTGCTCCCAGCCGCCATCTCTGCGCCGGCCCGGTCCCGTGTGGGCCGGCCGCCGTCAAAGCCGGGACCGTACACGGACAGCGCGGTGTGGGGCCGTGTGGGCAGCGGCGGCACGGCTGCGCCGACGACGCGCGGCGACGCCACGCCGCCGGCGAGCAGACGCGGGGTGGGGCTGGCGCTGGGGCTGCCTCGCGGGCTGGGGCTGCCGCCGCCCGGCGGAGAGCCGAACAGCGTGGGCGTGCGGGCGCGGGTGAGGTGCGGCGCGGCGGCGGCGAGCGCCGCCAGCTCCTCCAGGTCAGACAGGGCGGGGTCCGCAAGGCCCTGCTCCTCCAGCGCCGCCAAGACCTCCGTCAGGAGCCCCCCGGAGCGCCACAGCGGCAGGCTGGCTGGGGGCACAGCACCCGGCCCGAGCCCAGACCCGGCACCGCCCATGAAGCCGCGCCGGGGGCTGTGCCCCGGGCTAACCGTCGGGCTGCGGTGACTGGCTCGGCCCTGCACACGAGACGCTGACGCAGGGCGCGGCGTGCGGCGAGGCGAGGCCCTGCCCCCGAACCCAAACCCCGCCGGTTCTGCGGTCGCGGGTCGGGCCGTCAGCGGCGGCCCGCGAGCTCCACCCCCACTCCCGCCGCCGCCAAGCTGCCGCGCTCGGGGTGACCCAGATCGCGAGCCGGGCCGGGCACCGGTCCCCGCGTTCGCAGCCCCAGTGCCCCCCACGGGCCGGCCCGGGGTCCCCAGCCAGTGCATCGTGAGCGTGTGCGCCTTGCCGCCCACGACCGCCTCCACCGGCACACCGGGCCGCTCCACGCCCTCCCCGCCCCCGCCCGCTCCGCCCCCGGCCCCGCCGAAGCCCCCCGCCTCCGCTGCCGCCTGCCAGAGCGCCAGCAGCTCCTCGTCCGCCTCGCCCTCCTCCACCAGCGACCCATCCGGGCGCAGGCTGCGGCCGAAGGTGCGGCCCAGCGTGCGGCTGAAGAGGCTGTGGTTGCGCGCGAAGGAGCCGCCCGATCGGGACATGGAGGCGGAGCTGACCATGGAGCCGGCGGCCTGTGGGGGATGGGCGAGGGGCGCGGAGCGGGCGCGGATGAGCATGGGGGTTTGTGGGTGGAGAGGTGGGCAGCAAGCGTGAAAGCTAGGGCCCTGGAGGAAGAAACAGAGGAAGAGTAGCATCGGCGCATGGAGGCGCCTTACTCGGATGAAGGCCTTGTAGTACGGCGATGAATCATCCTCCTGAGTCATGATGGCGGCGAGGGCCGCCGCCGCCCGCGCCAGCGAGCCGCCCCGCTTGAGGCTGGGGCTGGTCGCGCCGCCGGCGTTGAAGCTCACACCACCGTGCGCCGAGAACGACGGCGCGTTCCTGGCGGAGAAGGACGGCGCATGGTCGGCTCCGGACAGCGATGGTGGAGCGCCCGGAGCCGTGGTGGAGCCCGAGGCAGAGGCGGCGGCGCCGGCGAAGGTGACGGAGCCGGAGGCTGTGGCGGGGCGGAGGCCGGGCGCCGGGCTGGGGCCCGTGCGGCGCAGGGCGGGCTTGGACGGGGAGGACCGGCCCGAGCCGCCGCCGCTGCCGACCGAGCGCGCGCTGTCCCGCCCAAAGGGGGAGCTGCCGGTGCCGGTGCTGTTGCCCACCGGCAGGCCCAGCAGGCCGAATCCCACCTGGACGGGCGAGGGAGCCGGGGGACGGGGCGGGGGTGAGAGGATATGGGTGATGAGGTGACGGTGCATCCCTTTCGCGGCGGGGTGGGGCGGCAGGAGGATGGCAACGGCAGGTGCAGGGTGGTGGAGGGAAGTCAGGTTGGAGCCTCGCGCACACAGGCTGCTCACCTGGCCCTTGCGGCGCGCGCGGCGGTGCATGGGCACCTGCGTGAGCGCCAGCAGCCGCTTGATGCCCTCAGAGCCCTGGAGGGGTGCACACGGGGTTGTGGTGGGGCGTGGGGGGTGTTGAGGCGTGGGTCGAGGGGACTCATGCCAGGGCAGCCAGGCCAGAACCACCCGGGGGGAGGTCCCCGAGGCTGCACCGGCATACCGTCAGCCCCAGGCTTTCCCGCTGCACCCCAGCACTGCTCTCACCGCCATGGCATCGCTCATCATGCACTTGCGCTTGTGCACCTTGAGCAGCTCAAAGAGCTTGCAGCCCTGCGGTTGGTAGGGGGGGCGTCGTGGAGGCGGAGGGGCTTGAGCGCAGAAACGCGCAGAGCCGCAGCTTTTTCGCCCCATCTCGCAAGCATCGCGGCAACCGCTGCCCTCGTCCTCCAAGCCCAGGCTCAGGCTCAGGCTCGGCGCCCGAGGCTCTGTCCCCATGGCCTCCTGCGTCCCCAAGGCCAAGTCTCGGCCCTCAGGTCTTCGGCGCCCCCCAGGCCGCCTGCGTCCGCCCACCCACCGACTCAGTGATGAGCTGCCCCTGCTCCCCCCTCAGCTGCTGGTCGTACGACTCGCCCGCCAGCAGCTGCTGAGCCATGTACTGCAGGGGCAGAGTGGGGGAGGAGAACGGACCGCAACGTTTGCAAAGAGGCACCCTGCAAGGCCTGAAGCCACCCGACACCCGCTTCATCCACCTCTCTCGCGCCCGCAGGGCACACTGAGACATGCAGGTTCAGTAGAAGGCGTCCGGCTCTGCCCAGAGGAGCCACCCTGCTGGCGTGCCTTGCTTGCCGAAGGTTGTGCCGCGCCTGCCGCTGCGCGTTCCCTCGGTCGCGCCCTCGTCGTCGCCCATCGCAGCCCGCCCCCCAGCCCCCCCCCCCAGCCCCCGCAACCAGCCCCACACCCAGCGCCCACACCAGGCGCACCCTGAAGCCCCCTGCAGCCACCCAGGCACCCCCAGGCACCCCCCCCCCACACACACACACGCACCTCTGTGTAGTCCGCGTGCGACACCCGGCGGCCCAGGCGGCCCGTCACGTCCATCCGCAGCGTCACCGCCTGCACCGCCTCCGTGCTGTGAGGGGAGGGGGGCAGGGAGCGGAGGTGACATGGGACGGTCGGGGCGGGCTGGGGGAATGCCCCTTGGGCTTCCACGATGCGCCTGGGCGCCCAGCTCACCCCACCCCATCTCTGGACGCCCACCCCAGCCCACACTATCGTCCTAGGCCGTCTCACCTGATGGGCTTCTCGGCAGCCGCAGACAGCGCCCCGTGCAGCTGCTTCAGCGTCACATGGCCTGCAGGCAAGGGGGTAGGGGCAGGGGCAGGGGACGGCGGCCATGGGGAGTCCAGGTTCAGCAGTTGGGGAGGGCTGCCATTGAAGAGCAAAGCCTAGCGGAACAGGGGGGCCCTGGGCCCTCGGCGCATCGCCCCCGGCACTGCCAAGGCTTCGGCGCTGACCGCTGAGGCCGATTCAGCACGGTCCGATCTGGTCCAGCACGGTCCGGTCTGGTCCGGTCCGGCGTGCGCAGCGGGGCCCACGTGCATATGACGTCTGCACTAGTGTGCGGCTACTCGAGTCCGTTCTCGTAGGCTCTGCCAAGCGGTGGCGCTACAGCCACTCCCAGCCGACCCAGCGTCACCGCCTCGCAGCCGGGCGGACCACAGCGCCAGGATCCCTTCCGCCAGCTGGCCTTGCGCCCTACCCTTCTTTTCTGTGTCCAGCCGGTCCCATATCTCCTGTGAGGAGTTGAAGAAAAAGGAGGAAATTCAAGCTGGGGTTGGGGAAATGACGAGGCGGCCCTCTCCATCCGTGTGTGTGCGGCCTTCCGCCCACCTGCAGGTCCTGCTTCACGTCGATGGGGAGGTATGGGTGCCACGTGAGGGACCGCTTGTCGCGCTGCTTGGCAGCAAGCGCTGCAGCGAGCTCGGAAGAACTGCCTGTGAGACACACGGCGAGCGAGTCAGGTAGGGTCGGGAGGTGGGGAAGCGCGGTTGGCGGACGACGTGTCGAGCCAAAAAGGTCCGAGATGGGGGCTGTTTCAGGCCCCAGTCACACCTGGGACTGTCGACATCTTCACCGTGCTGGCTACCACGTCCGTCCGCGGTCGCTGGACTGAGGTGGGCACGCCCGACGCTCGAAGTGCTCGGGCGCCGAGAGCCGTGCGGGCCCCATCGAGCCCGCACAGGTCAGGTAAGACCTATATCGTCGCCTCAGCCCCGTTTGGAGTGGTTTGAGGTGGAAGCGCACTGAAGTGCGCGAATTGGAAGGTGAACAAAGGCGCAGGATGCCTGTTACGCAACCGTACTGTGCATTGGGGTAAAAGCGGATGTTCGGATGCGATAGCAAGTCGCGGGGGGGCCGGCCTTCGCGATGCTGGGTGCCCCGTCGCGATCGGTCTTCTCTGCCACGCACACGACTGCGCGCTCTGATTTGTGCAATAGCTTTCACACCAAACCATAGACCATGTCGTCCACGGGACTTTTAGAGCTTCTTTCGAGGTGCGATGCTTTCCTTCCATCCAATCTTCCGCTGGGCCAAAGTGATGGGCGTCTCCGCTGCCAGGATGCTTGTGGAACTCGCGTCCTGCCTCGTGGCGCTTGGATGGCCAATGCCCTCAACCCCCGTGCGTTGCCCCGCCCTGCCCACCCCGCCCTGTCGCAGCCCGGCCGTCACCAACGCGGCCGGCCTGGCAGGCAGCGTGGCGGTGGTCTTCGGCGTGCAGCGCCTGGTCCCCACCTTTGACCCCAGCTGGTATAAGCAGCTCAAGAAGCCCACGTGAGCACACCCTAAAGCCACCCGGGAACCACTCCGGGTCGACGGTCGACTCCGGCTGGCGGCGGGGCGAAATATGCAGGGGTTGTCATGCTGACCGGCCTTCCTGATCCCTTGCAGCTGGACGCCTCCGAACTACATGTTTCCCCTGGTCTGGATCCCGCTCAAGCTCATGCAGAGCGTGAGGCATCCTGCGGACCGGGAACAGCAGCCTGGGGACCGGGGACTGAGTACAGCGGCCTGGGCCCTGGGGACTGGGGACAGCAGCCTCTGGACGGCAGCCTGGGAAGTGGGGACTGGGGACAGCCGAACCAGGCATAGGTCTCATGGGCGACGTAGCCACCCGCCTGCCACGCCCAATACCTAGCTCGCCGTGCCGCGGTTCTGCATGGCTGCTCACCTGAGCAGCCTGGCCCCAACCCCCGCCCTTGCCCCTGCCCCAGGTTGCCCTGTGGAGCGTTTGCTCGAGGGCGCCCAGCGCTGCGGCCCTGGCCCTGCCGCTGACGGCCATGGGGGTGCACATGTTCCTGGGTGGGTGCGGCCCGGGAAGGGATGCCGGCGGGGTGGGGCTGGGGGCAGTTGCGTTCGGTCCTGGTGCGTCGAGGCGCAGGATGGCAGTGCGGCGCCCAGTCTGGGAGGATGGGGGCGGGGCCGAGGGCCCAGAGCAGCAGGGACCTGCAGTGGGCTAAAGCGGCCAGACCTTGCAGTTTAAGCAGCCTACCTTGGGTCTACGGCCTCTCAGACAGTGTGCACCTGTGGTGTGGAGCTGCGCCGACCTGAACTCGCTGCCGCCCTCCCTGCCGATCCATGCTTGGCTTCCCCGCAGGCAATTGGTGGAACGGTGGGTCTTGGAGCTGGTTCGGGTATCTCGGCACTCCGGGCCCGCTTCTCTGGCGGAAGCGCTGGGAAATCCTACAAACTCCTGAGGGTGCCGGGTGGATGAGGGTGCGCCACGCCCATCCGCCTCGTGCGGCTGTGCTGCTGTGATTCTGGCTTCTGAGCCGGCTTGCCTGGCGTGCCCACTTTCCTTCTTGCACCGCCTGCTCCCCGTGCGCACGCAGTGGTGTTCTTCGGGCGGCGGCAGCTCAAGGGCTCTCTGCCATGGATGTACGCCTTCTGGGCGTCCATCGCTGCCACGGCGGCCACCTTCTACCCGGTGGGTCCCGGGGAGGAGCCGAGGCGGCGTGGTGTGGTGCGGGGGCTCCTCGGGTGTGGGTTCCAATTCTGTGGGGGGCGGGGGCAGACCGTGTGGAGGGGACCCAAGCTGGGAGCGGGGAACTGGCAGGGCTGCGGCGCGGGCGGGAGGCACGCCAAGTCGAGGCACCGACGGCACCCTGTGGCAATTGGCCGCCGGGGAGTGCGGTAGTCGTGTCTGATGCCGGCTGCCCTCGTTCCCCATCCCCCAGATCTCCCCGCTGGCGGCTGGCCTGATGCTCCCCACGCAGGTGCGGGCCGTCTCGGCGGCAGGGGCCCTTGTTGGCGGTGCGAGTGTGTCACAGGGGTGTGGGCATGGCTTGGGACACCGTGGCTTCGGGACAGGGTGTATGGGCGACCAAAACAGGGGCCCGCGGGGGGAACCCCTGTTAAACAGCTAGCAACGTCTTGGACCGAGGGCCGTGCTGTGGGGCCGCTTATGCTTCCGTGCTGCAACCAGAAGGATACCGGTAGCGGGGAAGGGCCACACACTGTCCCCAACAGCTGACCAATGGACCAAGCTGCGTCAGGGTCGGCACGTTTCCCCGACGGCCCCGCATCAAAAGGGCCACTAAAGCCGGAGCCCTCTACCAGGAGGGGAGCGGGAAAGGGCCAACACTGCCTGGATCCCTACAGGTGTCCAGCTGCCCCTTAGGGTGGGGCATTGCTGGCCCGGGTGTGACCAGCTGTTGACCCGCTGCGTCGCCGCAGGTGTGGGTGACCATCGCCACGCAGCTCAACCGGGAGATCGTGCAGCTCAACTCCGCCGCCGCCTGAGCGCCTACGGGAGGCCGACGGATGCGGGAGAGGGGCCCGTGCTGGGTGCCCTCCGGAGTGTGGACCGCGGACCGCCCCTCGATGTCGCTGGTGCCTTGCGGAGTCCGCAAGCCAAGGGACTGGGCGCAGCAGCTATTGCGTCCCCCGCGTGCTGATGGGCTGCAGGCTCCAGGCGGACGGGTGTGGCTTGGGTGGAACCGTCTGTGGTAGAGGCTGCGCGGGTTGAGGGAGTGGGAAGCAAGCGCCCTGGAAGGGGTGCGGAACTCAACAGCTGTGCTATCCTGCGGGTTGAGGGCTACGTGCCGGCGGCAGTAGTAGGCCTGGGTGGTGCCCGCTGGCCGATTGCAGTTGTAGTTGCGTTGTCCTGTCGTGGAGCGAGGGGAGAGAGCGTTTGCACGCGAGGGGGTCAGGGTCGCTGAGCGCCGTCGGGCGTCAGCTGCTGCCGGGGCGGCACGGCTGGCTGAGTGACTGAGCGGAGAGCACCGGACCCTGCCCGGGGCACGGGTGGCCAAGGGACGCCATAGCTCGAGAGCTCCAACGGGTGCAGTGCAGGCCTCAACGGGCACTGTGTAAGTGCACTGGGCGAGATGGCCATGTGCCGCTCGGACCGATCCAACCCACAATGGGGGAATTCACTGGCCCGCGCGGCCCCCATTGCAAGCTTGCACCACACCAGTTTGTGCCGCAGACGCCCAACTCCACTAAGCTCCTGCGACTCGAAACACCGCCTCCGACCTCGCTCCGGGCCCCACTGCCCCGCTCTCCGGCCTTCGCCACAATGGACACCCTGGTGCGTCGCCTCGGCCACACAGCTCTCGCAGCCCCGAACAGCTACAGCAAGACAGCAGTCTTGGCCTGCTAGCAGCAAGTGCCACGCTCGGACTGGCTACACGCGCGCCATCTCGGCGGGCACATCGGCCCGTCCCACCCGAGACGCGCACGTGCTCCCAGCCCCGTCCTTTCCCGTCCCCGCCACGGCCGCAGGAGGGCTTCGAGCGGCGCGCCAACCCGGGCGACCCGGAGCAGCAGGAGCTGCTGACGGAGATGAAGAGCCACCTGAAGAAGGCGAGCCGCCGCGGGGGGAAGCCGGGGCCAGGGCGGGGGCCTTGACGGAGGTGGCGACCAAGAGGAGGGGGAAGGGGGCAGAGGAAGGGGCGGCGGGGCGCAGGACGCAGCTGCCGGGTGCAGCTGCCAAGTATGCTCACCGCGTGCACCGCTGGGTCGCTAACGCAGGCCCCTGATTCCTGTGAGCTGTGTCGCCCCCGACCGCCCGACGCCCCTACACCCGCCCGCAGCTGCAAGACCAGACGCGCGACCAGGACCCGCGGCTGTCCTTTTCCACGCCCGAGTTCAAGGAGGCGCAGCGGGCGTTCACAGATGGCTTCAAGGTGCGGGGCAGGCCTGCAGCGGGGGTTGGCGGGGGCGACCCGCTGGCGACCCGGGGCGCGTACATGACCGACGCGCATGTCTTGTCCCATTCGCATGATTCCCCGTGTCGTGGCTGTCATTCCCCCTCCGCACCCAATTGCAGCGCAACTTCGGGCGCCCCGTGGAGTGGGCCATGGTGCAGGTGAGCTGCATCGCACGCGTATTTAGCGAGTTGCGGCGAGGTGGTTGGGAGGTCGTTGGGAGGTTCGGTTGGGGCACTTTTCGGCGCCAGCACGCGACGTTGTTCTCGCCTCGACGAAAGGAATATGCTCGCGGTCTTACATCGCCTTCGCAGGACTACCCCTGGTCGACGCCGCAGCTGCGCAAGCTCGACGCGCCGGTCGATGTGCAAGGGAAGCCGTGGGTCGGGCAGTAAGCCCAAACGATCGCAATGATATCATAGGCGACAGAGCGTTATTCACTCTTGGAGCGTCGGCGAGGCGATCCGCGCGAGCGCCGCCGGAAAGCGTCCCGGCAGGCGCGTCGGTTATGTTCAGCGCCCCGACTGGGGCGTCCGTGATTGGGTCCGTCGGCGTTAGAAGAAGCCCTAGGCCCAGAGGTTTCCACAGCAGCGGTGCCAAGCCCCAGCGAGACACTGTCACACTGTGACAGCGGGAAGCGCTGTGCGCCGCTGATTGACGCAATTCTCAAGGGCGCGTATGGCTGCTGCCCGCGCCTACTGGGCCGTGTTTGGGGCAGGGTCGCCTACGTGCAGAGTGGCACTGGGCACGATATGGGTTGTGTCGACCGCCCACTAGGGCGATTGGGTGTTGCTTTTTCGGCACCGGGCGCGTAAGCTCCAAACCCTGGCGTGAGGACTTGTAAGCATGCTCTCTGACCTCAGACGGATGGTCCCGCATGATGAGCCCAGAATCCAGCGTATCGGGCCGGCTCAACCTTTGCCGTCCGTCCTTGCATGGTGCACGGAGCGGCTTCAAAGAGCCCGCCCTCCCCCGTCCGGCCACCTTACTCGCGTCTGGACCGACACGCAGAGGCCGAGAGCGCCTCTCACTTATTAGTTTGCGCCGGTGATAGGCGCTTCATCCACCTCTCTCGCGCCCGCGGGGCACACTGAGATATGCAGGTTCAGCAGAAGGTGTCCGGCTCTGCCCAGAGGAGCCACCCTGCTGGCGTACCTTGCCTGCCGAAGGTTGTGCCGCGCCTGCCGCTGCGCGTTCCCTCGGTCGCGCCCTCGTCGTCGCCCATCGCGTCACCCTCCGCCGAGTGAGTTTCCGGGCTTCCCTGAACCCCGATGGACTCCGGTTTCTGTCGTGTGATCGCCCGAGGGGTTGGGGGCCGGCAAGCACGCCAGTCCGAGGCGGGTTTGGTATGGCTCGGCATAAGGGTCTTCAGGATAAGACCCCCCTGTATCTTCACTGCAGGCCGACCACTGCGCCTCGCAGCGTCGCTACTCAGGTCGCTAGGATGATCCACGTAAGTCATAGGCCTCAACCTGCTAACTAGGGCGTCGTCTCGTGCATCCGATCGACGCAGCCCTTTCCTGGCAAAGGCCTTTCCGAGCGCATCGATAGTTCCAGCTTGCTCGTGTTTCTGCTCAACGGGGGCCGGGCACCGCTTATATGGAGGCGCACCCCTTTTGCATGCAGTCCTCGACGAGTAACAAGAAGACGATGGCCTCCGAGCTGCCTGCCTGGCAGGCACTGAAGGAGCATGTCACCGAGGTCGATGCGACGTAAGCGGGCGGGGTTGTGGGGGTCACGGCGCAATTGACGATCGCCCTCAGCGGCCCTCCTTACCCCTTGCGCCGGTCGCTCTGCCTTCGTTAGCTTACGTCTCAGCTCCGGGTCGGCAATGCGCGGCCTCGGCCGCGGCCTCGGTGGCACCCAGGTCGGCGACGCCTGTTGCAGCGAACGAGCGGCCCTGCGTTTCCCGGTCCCTCCAGCGGGCGTCGGTGCCCAGCCCTTCCTAGGTCACAGCTTCGTATGGTCGCTCGCTTAGCACGAGTGCAGCTTGCGCCGCGATTCTGGGAGCCCCGGACGCGACCCAGCACGCAGTCCCGACCGCCCCTCCCTCTCCCGAGCCCTGGAGGGAGCAACCGGCGTCCCCAGTCCCCAGCTAGCAGATTTGCCCTGAGGAGTACTGATGGCGCCACACTGCACGCTCCTAGCCCTACCCGGTGCCGCTCTTGGCTCCGCGCAGGCGCCGCTGTCCCCGCAACCCGCTGCAGCACGGCCTCTCACACGCGCACCCGCCATGCCCAACACTTCCCGCTCTGGACTGCACACCTCACCTCACAGTACCCGCATGCCCCGCTTCCCCGCCCTGACCCTCACCGCGCCCTTCTCCCCCCCTCGTGCCCCGCAGCCACCTGCGCGACCTGCTCCACGACGACCAGCGCTGCATGGACCTGATCAAGGAGTCGGAGGGCATCTACGTGGACCTGACCCGCCAGCGCGTCACCCCCAAGACGCTCGACGTAAGCCCCCGCCCCTGCCTGGCTTGCCTCGTCCGCGGCAGCTCTGTGCTCTCTGGTAGCCTGTGCCCGCCGTCGCCCACCTTGCCGCCCGCCTTGCCGCCCGCCCTCCCTCCTCACCCCAACGCGGACCCCCGCCCTTCTGTACCGCAGCTGCTGTACGACCTGGCCGACCAGGCGGGTCTGAAGAACAAGATCAACGCCATGTTCAGCGGCGAGCACATCAACAGCACCGAGGACCGCGCTGTGCTGCACGTGGCCACGCGCGCGCGCCGCGACCAGGTGCGGGGGGCCCGGGTTTGGAGTGGGCGGGGGCGGTTTGGGGGGAGGGCGACGCGGGTGGAGCCGGGCGGAAGGGTCAGCAGGGGGCTTCTGGAGCGGGATGCGGCACGGCCAGCTGATGGTTCGACAGGGCCCTGGCAGGGGGCCCTACAGGAGGCTGGCAGGGGGGAGGGAACAAGAAGCTCACACCCCTGCGCCGGCGCGGGAGCGGGCGTGGTCTGTGCGGCCTTTGCTCACGTCTTTTCTCCCGGCCTTGCGCCCCGCAGAAGATCATTGTGGACGGCAAGGACGTGGTCCCGGACGTGTGGGAGGTGCTCGACAAGATCAAGAACTTCACGGACAAGGTCCGCAACGGCCAGTTCGTGGGCGTGACCGGCAAGCCGCTCAAGAAGGTCGTGGCCATCGGCATTGGCGGCTCCTTCCTGGGCCCCCTGTTCGTGCACACCGCCCTGCGGTGAGTGAGATGACAAAAGACAAACCAGTGGCCGTGGTGCGGGAGACTGCTACAAGAGTCGCTACCACCTCAGGCTTCCATCTGCCATGCCCTGCCCAGCCCGCTGCCTCGCGTTCACCCCACCTGCCCTCTTCCCTCCCCCCCACCCCAGCACGGAGCCCAACGCCATGCGCGCCTCCCGCGACCGCACGCTGCGCTTCCTGGCCAACGTGGACCCCATCGACGTGGCCCGCGCGCTGGACGGCCTGGACCCCGAGGAGACGCTGGTGGTGGTCATCTCCAAGACCTTCACCACGGCGGAGACCATGCTCAACGCCCGCACCGTGCGCTCGTGGCTCATTGAGCGCCTGGGTGAGCGGGGAATGGGCTCGGGGCGGAGGGCGCGGGAGAGGGGCAGGGTGGCGGGGGAGAGGAGGGGAGGCTGGACGGGGGAGGAAGAGGCGAAGGAGGGCAGAGGCCTGCCGGCGAGAAGGCGGAAAGGCAGGCGGCCCAGTCAAGGCCTGGTTCGGCGTTTTGACATCCGGCCTAACCGTGGGCCCCGCCCTTCCTCCGCGCAGGCGCCAACGCGGTCGAGAAGCACATGGTGGCTGTGTCGACCAACCTGAAGCTGGTCAAGGAGTGAGCGGGGGCGGCGGGGAGGAAGCGGCTGAGGGGGCCCACCAGACGTGCGTAACGGCGGCCTGAGCATTGCACGGAGGCGCTGCGGAGTGGCGGCATCTGGTGTTTGGGTGGCGGCACTGACACCGCGCTGCGCCTCCGTGCAGGTTCGGCATTGACCCGGAGAACGCCTTCGGCTTCTGGGACTGGGTGGGCGGCCGCTACTCGGTGTGCTCGGCGGTGGGCATCCTGCCGCTGGCGCTGCAGTACGGCTTCGACATCATGCAGGTGCGGGGGCAGGGGGGCGTTCGGTGGGTGGGTCAGCGGGGCAGTTCGTTGCGGGAATCAGGGAGGCGGAGGGAGACGCGCGTGCGTGTAAGGGGCGGGAAGAAGGGCGTCAGGAGTGGCAGATATGGCCACGCGAGTGTGCGGGAATATGCGGCAAAGAAGCCTTACGAGGACTGGGCGGGAGCTGGAAACTGAGCAGTGGAAGCTGGCAGCGAGCAGAGAGGTGCAAGTGAAGGCGAGGGGCGGCAGAGAGGGACGAGTGGGCCCGCCTGCGAGGTGCATCGGGGGGATAAAGGTTGGCGGAGGTGCATTCGGCCGGAGGCTGGCACTGCCACGATCGGCGTGGGTCTGCGGGCCTGATCTGCACCCTGTGGGTGGGAGGCCGAAGATCTAGAGGCGCATTGCTGCCCGCGGTGTCACGGACTGGCATCCGTGGGTGCATGTGGCAACGGGGTGGAGCTGTGCGGCGAGGGCCGGGGAAAGCACCTACCCAAGGATCCCGCCCTCCACCTCACCCGACCCCGCACCCCGCACTCCGCCCCCGCAGGAGTTCCTGGCCGGTGCCAACAACATGGACGAGCACTTCAAGAACCAGCCCTTCTACAACAACCTGCCCGTGCTGATCGGCCTGCTGTCCATCTGGAACGTGTCCTTCATGGGCTACGGCGCCAAGGCCATCCTGCCGTACTGCCAGGTACGGCACATCACCATGACCATGCCACCGGCTGCCTTCCCTCCCTCGCCCTTTTGTCCCACCTCACCGGCTTCAAACTCACCCTGCGCCGCCTCCCCCCTCCCCGCCATCCTTCCCCACCCCCTCAGGCCCTGTCCAAGCTGGCCCCCCACATCCAGCAGGTGGACATGGAGTCCAACGGCAAGGGCGTGGACATCAACGGCCAGCGCCTGCCGTTCGAGACGGGCGAGATCGACTTCGGCGAGCCCGGCACCAACGGCCAGCACTCGTTCTACCAGCTCATCCACCAGGGCCGCGTCGTGCCCTGCGAGTTCATCGGCATCGTGCGCTCGCAGCAGAGCGTGTACCTCAAGGGCGAGGTCGTGTCCAACCACGACGAGCTCATGTGCAACTTCTTCGCGCAGGTGGGCCTGGGGATGGGCCTGTTTGGGCCTGGCGTTGTTGCGTTGAGGGCTGGCTATGGTCCATCGGGGCAGGTACAGGGCACTGCTTAGGTACGGAGAACGCTTCCGTGACCCGCGTCTCGCTGTTCTTGCTGCACCCCGCAGGCCGACGCGCTGGCGTACGGCAAGACGCAGGAGCAGCTGCGCTCGGAAAACGTGCCCGACTACCTCATCCCCCACCGCGTGTTCACGGGCAACAGGCCCTCGATGTCCATCATGCTGCCCTCGTGCACGGCCTACACGGTCGGCCAGCTGCTGGCGCTGTACGAGCACCGCATCGCCGTGCAGGTGCGTGCCGTACGGACTGTACGGCGAGGGCAGGAAGGGGAAGAGGGGGGCGAAGGTGCCATCGGAAAGGCCGTGCCTTGCGCGGGGCAGGGAACGCCGTGCAGGTTTGTCCCGGGCTGCTCGTGTGGAAGTTGCGTATGTCAGCACTCAGCCAAGGGCGCCGCCTCGTGAGGAGGGAGTCTGACGGCCTGCCCCCGACCTCACCACCTTTTCCCTCGCAGGGCTTCATCTGGAACATCAACTCGTTCGACCAGTGGGGCGTGGAGCTGGGCAAGGTGCTGGCCAGCAAGGTGAGCCGCGGGGGCCATCGGGCGGGTGCGGCGGGCTTGGGAGCCCGAGGGGCGGGGCTGGCTGGGACAGAGGCGCCAGCGAAGTCGGGGGAAAAGCTTGGGCGGGGGGAGCACAGCGGGGAACACAGAGCGGGTGCGGCGCGGTGGGGTTACTGACAAGTTTTCGACTACGGTACTTCCGCCGACCACAAACTCACTACTACATTCTCGCTCGCCTGCACCCCCAGGTCCGCACGGTCATGAACTCTGCGCGCACGCGGGACCGCAAGGTGCTGCCGGGCGACGGCTTCAACTACTCGACCACGCGCATGATCAACCGCTACCTGGAGGGCAAGACGCAGCTCATGTACCCCAAGGGCCACGACGTCTTCCCCATCGACATCCTGCGCTCCGTCGACTAAGCGGCTCGCGGGCTCGCGGTGTTGGTTGCTCGGGCGCTCCGATCTGGGCCTCAGTACCCCATGCACGCTGCGGGACTGGCGCTTGGCGTGGCTGGAGGCGGCGGCGGCGCGGAGCCGAGCAAGGAGTGGCGCTGGAGGTGGAGACTCAGGACCGGGAGCGAAGCGGCCAGGAGTGGAGCCTGGAGGGAGCCCGGTGAATGGGGGGGGGAGGGGGACGCTGAGGTGGAGGCGAGCGGTGGAAACGGCCGCCGGAGCGGAGGCCCGAGCAGGGCGACGCGCAGGGCTGGCCTCGTGGGGGACACTGCGAGAGAGGAGTCGCAGGGGGGGAAGAGTGCTGCTGGGCTCGACGAGGGGGGCGGGGTCGGACCCGCCCTCCCCTCGGAGGTAGCTATGAAACGCGCTTGCGGCGGAGGTGGACCGGGCTTCGCTTTTTCACCCTTCTAGGCGGTCGGTCCTCACCCCGGCAGTTTGCGGGTGTGTGCCGGCCAGCGCTTTGCCGGGCTAGGCACCAACGCGCTGAGCGGGGGACGGGGACGGTTCGTGCGAGGAGGGTGCGCGCAAGTCCGACGCCCGCCGGCTATCTGTACGGAATTCTTGTGGGGATGGCGTGTCGAGATCTGGCGTGTTGAGATCTGGTGGTGATGCGTTGCGTGTGTTGCGCTGTTGGTGCTGATGCGTGCCTGACTAGCGGAGTGCTACCGACGTGAGTTGCGCCGGGCTGCGCCGGCGCTTGGTGTGCATTGGGGTTTGTGGGAGGTTGGGGGGGCTTGAGGGACCGTCGGGACGAGGACCCGTGCCCGAGAGAACTGAAGCTTCAGGCAGAGCAGATAAAGGCGGTAATGCTAGCGCGTGAGTGCGGGGGGCGGGCAAGCCCGCCGAGTGCAGTGATCGCACATGTTGCTAATTCTGAGAAGAGAAACTGACTTGATGGTGAGGGTCGCTCTGCCGAGCGGCGTGTGTGGCTGGTATGAGGACCGCTGGGTCCGTTTGCAACAACGATTGAGCAACTTGAACTCCTTCCGCCTTCGCCTCCTTGAGGTTGTCTAGCAACTCAAGTCAACTCAGTCGGCCACAGCACTAAGGGACACTGTCAGCGTCTCCTTGTCCCTTCACCCGAATAAGCTCGCAAGCCTTCACGGCTTGCACGGCATGCCTACAACCCACCCACACAGGGCTGTCCTCAACCCTCCAGCCCCCCTCCAAAGAGGATTCCGTATTGAGTGTCTCTCTTCATAACGTCATCGGTTGTGTGTACTCAATCCTCTTGCAACGGGCGCCCATACAACGCCAATACATCCCAAACTTCCGTCCAGGGTAAGACTCTCCACGCATGCCCCCGCAGCGTGGCAGAGGCAAGCCGGGCGCCAGGGACGCTCACATCTTCCGCGTCTGAGCGGCTGCGGGGACTGAGAGGGGACACAGGGAAGGTAAGACACGCCAGGGACTCGTCTTTCCGGAAAGCATCCCCGATAAAGGTTGACGCCCTGCTCTGACCGTCCGACGCCTAGACCCCTCGCCTCAACCCCCCTCTGCCCCCCTAACCTTGCCAGTTGCCACTGCCTCAAATCCGCACCGAACGCTGCCTCCCCCCGCCCGTGGCGCCTGGGCCTCCCCCTCCTGCCGTCAAGCCTGCCCTCCATTCCTCAGTCCCGCACCACACCTTTCGCCGCCGCTGCTGTGGCGTTGGCGCTTGGCGCCGGCGCCAGGCCGGGCGGCAGCAGCACCGCGTCGATGGCGTGAACGACCGCGTTGCAGGCGGAGCCAAGGTCCGTAGCCACCACCTGCGGGGGACGGCCACAGCACGGCAGGGCCAGATGGGTGTGTCGCCGCAACACCACGATACGGCCGGCCAGAGCGGCACATCATTGGGGGGCCAGAGGCGGCATAAACCAGCCCAGGAGAAGCAGTAATCCTCCCAGGCCAGCCCAGCCCAACCCAGCCCAAGCGGTACCAGTACGCAGCTCGGAACCCACGCCAACCCACGCTCCGCCGCGACCCTCGCATGCAGGAACGCCCCCCCCTGCACCCCGGCCCTGCCTTGGCCTCCGTGGTGGGTGTCTGCAGCAGCACGGCGCCGCCCGGGGCGACCTCCACGAACACCGGCCCCGCGGCCGCCCCGCCCAGGGTGCTGTAGAGCTGCGGGCGCAGCTGCGCGGCCGTGAGGCGGCGGGGGAGCGTGTGGGCCAGGAGCAGGGCGCGCAGGGTGCGGCTGGCGGGGGGGTGGGCGAAAGGGAGGTAAGGAGGAAGTTAAGCGAGGGGTCCAGTCGGTGGGTGGGGCAGGGTGACGAGGATAACTTGCAGGCCGTGCTTAGCGGGCCAGCTTGCAGATGTGCAGCCACGCCCTCCTGTCAAGTCTCAACCCCTGTACCTTTCTTCAGCCCCGATAGCCCCGGCCTGCTCACAGGTCCAGCGTCGGCACCGCCTCAGCGCTGGGCAGCTTGAGCGGCCCCACTGCGGCGGCCCAGGCCGCGTCCGTTGGGGCCAGCAGCGTGAGGGGCGGGTGGGAGGTGTTGTAGAAGACGGGCCACAGCCGGGCCGCCTCCACCGCCCTGAGACGCGCAGATGGGGGATACAGGGGGGCGGAGGTCGTGGGGGCAGGGCCAAGCCAGGCATGAAGAGCCTCGAGCCCCCCCGGAAGCAGCTGGAACAGGGACGCACCGAGCGGTGAGCGACAGCGTGGCGTTGCGCTTCAGCTCGTCCAGCGCCGTGGAGTTGGCGTCACACGCCGGGGGCGCGGGAGCGGCGGGAGCAGCAGCGGCTGCGGTGGCGGCTGCGGTAGCGGCTGCGGTGGCGGCAGTGGCAGCACGGGCGGGGACGCGGCCCGCGGCGGCCGGGGCTGGGGCTACTGACGCCGCGGGTTTGGTGGCGTTGGGGCTCGCGAGCGCGAAGGGCGGCAGGGCGGCCAGGTTGGTGGTGGGGAGCAGGGGGTAGGCGATGAGGTAGAGGAACGAGCCGCACACGCGGATGACCTTGCGGATGGGGGACTCGGTGCCCGAGCCTCCGGAGACGGAGCCCTGCAGACGGACCGAGACCGTAGTAGTGGGAGAGGTAGGGAGAGGGCAAGTTTGTTCGATACCGGTCTACCGGAGGTCGACACGGCCCCGCCCTGACCCCGTGTGCTGTGCACTTCCCTGCCCCTTGGGGGGCTCAGCTCGCCTGGAAGGGCTGCGGCACGTACGCCGGCTGGCCTGCCCACATGGTGTCCAGCACGGGGGTGGAGCGCAGCTTGGAGGGAGGCACGGCCTGGGGCGCGGAAGGGCGATCAAGATGGGTCAGAAGGGCGATCAGGCACGGCGCAGCGTGGATCAGACGCGAGGCCGTAGGTATGTGGTGGTGCAGGCGTCTGTGTGTGAGCGTGATGCGGGCTCTGGTGAGGGGCAGCCACAACCCTGTCTCCTTCAGCCCACACGGCTCTGCCCGGGTCGGCTCACACCCCCCTACCGAGGGCAGCACGTGGTAGAGCAGGATGCCGGGCAGCGCGGGGCTGGCCAGCAGCTGCTGAGGGCTGATGCCCGCATCGGCGGTGAAGTTGGCAAAGGCGCTGCGTTGTGTTGGTGGGTGGGAGGGCCAGCGTTGAGCGGTCAGGGGAACGAGGCATATGCTCCCAGACAGGGGGGCGGTCCGTGTGGCTGTGCAAAGACCGGGGGCGGTCGGTTCTCATGTTGCTGCCGTCAGGGGGAGGGGGGGTGAGAGCACTGTACCTGTCTGTGGGAGCGAAGACTGTGTAGTTGTCGGGCAGCACGCGCACCTCCCCGTTGAGCCAGGCGGACAGCTGGGCGGCCTGAAGGACCTGCGGGATGGGGGGAGGCGGGGGTAGGACGGGGCGGGGCGTTGGGGCGGGGGTGATGCTCAGACGCCGGCTCCCTTACAGCCTTCCAGCTCTTCGAGTGTCCACATCTCCACAACCCCCATCGATCGTGCCGACCCGCACGTAGCCTCACTGCTCCTATGCCGGCTGCCTCACGGCCTTCCAGCTCTTCGAGTGTGCCCCCAGCGGTTCGCCCCTCACGTAACCCCGGTCCGCTCTCTCCCCCGCTCGCCTGCACGAAGGTGCTCAGCTGCGGCTGCATCATGGCCACTGACAGCACCGAGGTGCCGTCGCAGCGGAACGTCTCGTCCACTCCTGCGCATGGGCATGTGGAGGTGCAGGGGCGGATGCATGGAGACGAGGAGCGGGGCGGGGGAAGGGGGTAAGCGCCGTTGGGTGGGCAGGGCCGCGGTGGGTCCCAAACACAAACGCTTCGCACCACTCGCGAAGACAACGCCGAGTTCAGAGGAAGCCTCAGCCAGCCGCACCGTCGGGGGAAGGTGTGGCACGAGTGGGGGCGGCGGCGGGGGCCGCAGGTGCCGTTGCGTTCTGCGCCCTGGCAGCTCCGAAGCCCCCCAGCAGCAGCAGGAGCCCCGCCACCAGGCGGCCTAGGTGCGCCGCGGGGTTGGGCGCGGCTTGGCGCGGCGGGGGCATGGCGGGGGCCGGGTGGTGTGTAGAGGCCGCAGCTGCGTTGGCGCTCGCCGGCCGCAGGTCAAGACGTGTGGGGGCGGATGGCTTTCAGGCCGTTGGCGCGGAGGCAGTGAAACGGGGTGAGCGGCTGTGGTGGCTGTGGTGCGGGGAGCGCGCGGCGCGCTGTAGCAAGAGGCTCCAAGGTACGGCGCTGAAAGGTCCTCTCATCGCGCTCGAGTCAGTCCACGAGCCGCACCGCTCCAGCTCCTCCCGCAACCCCCGACAGAACCCGCCATAATCGTGGGTCACCACCCGCTGCCAGAGCGACTGCTGCACTTCGGGATGCCGAGGCGGTGTACTACAGCTCGTACTGCCTGGGATCCGTACCGACCCAACGGCGTTGTGCATTCAATCTGGCTCAGTCTGCTCAGCGTCACTCGCCGTGCCTCTGCATGCAACCCTCCGGCCTTCACTCGCCAGCCTACCAACCTAGCAGCACTCACCACAACTGCAGTGCAGCACCCTCCTGCCCGGCCTCCTTGAGCCCCAGTCTCACGTGCATCCTGATACCGGGCGCAACCCCTCGAACTTCTTCCACTCCACTCCTCCTACCTCACGTCTGCAGCCCCCCGTGCAAAGCTCGCGAAACACCCGCGCCCGCCAATCAGTAATGACCAAGCTATCTTCACAAATGAACGCATTTCACCACGACGCCGTATCAGTAGCAGCAACTGATACTCGAAGCCTGCTCCTCCCTCCCTCAACCGTCTCACAGCAACGTCCCTTTCCAACGCATCATCCAACGTGTGCTAGCCAACACGAAGGCGGGTTTCCCTCAGTCACCGTCCCCGCCGTATAGCAACCTCCCTTCCAACGAAGCTTCGCAGATGTGCCCATCCAACACATCACAACCCTGATGTCACGGCCATCATCACAACCCAGCCCACCCCACACACATCACATGATTGTACAGCATGATCGTACAGCGCCGGAGCCACATGCCTACAGCGTACGCACGCGCCGCTTATACCACAGCACGACAAGATTAGCAGCCACACATACATCACCAAGGCGCCCACATCCGCCCTTCGTTTAACGGTCCGCATCGCCCACCCTACAAGGGGTAAGCGACATCCTTACAAGGCGACAAGCGTCCTATCCCTCCTGCCGCTCGTTGTTCACACGAGTGGGCCTTGCCCCGCACATATCAACGCCCTCTGCCCACCCGCCTGCGGGAGGCCTGAAGCACCCCGCAACCCTGCCCCACACAAATGAGAGGCCATAGCAAGCCCCAGGAAGCCACCAGTCCACCCCTCATCGGGCCACTACACAACAAGTGACCGCAGGAGGCTCCGTGGGGACCTTCTCCTGCCTGGCCACCCCCACAGAGATGCACGTACTCTCTCTGCTCCGAGCTAATCGTCTGGAGGCAATGTCCCATCAGCAAACCCTCACCACAGGGGCTACAGGGCCCACAGAAGACCCGACGACGAGGCGCACACCCCTCAAGTCTCTCCCTCACCATACAAGCATAATCGCGTGGGAGTGCAGCTGCACACCCGAGGCAGGCCTTCCTTGCCTGCCCTGCACCCGCCAGGCCCTCACTCCGGCCCCTGCCTTGCCACACCCTCCATCCCCTCCCCAACACAAACCGCCCCCCCTCACCACCCCCTCACCACCCCCTCACCACACAAACATGTTGAGCGCATCGTTCCGCAGCGCCACGCGCAGGTCCGCATACACCCGGTCCAGCAGCCGCTGCCGGCCCACGCCGTCGCGGTTCTCCCTGGGGCCCCTGCCCGCCAGCGCGTCCGCCAGGCGACGGCTGGACGGCGTCGAATAGAAGGCCAGCAGCGCCGACCGCACGTCCAGGTGACCCGCCTTGTCCATGAAGCGCCGCGCCGCTTCGGCTTCTCCCGAAGCCAGGCGAGCCAGCGCGTCGCGGAGGAAGAGCAGGCCCGCGCGGATCATGGGGTCGACCTTTGGGGGCACGGGCCGGGCGAAGGAGGCGGAGCGCGGCAGGCCGCCGCTGGAGGCGCGCGCCATGGTGGCGGGGCCGGTGGAGGCGGGGGCGGCGGCGGGGGTGGCGGAGGGAGGCGCGCCGGCGGTGGATGGGGAGCGGGAGAGGGGGCCGGTGGCGGTCAGCAGGGCGTCCAGGTCCGCGGCCAGGGCTGTGTCGGGGTCGCCCGAGTTGGGCTTGGCGGGGCGGTGGTCGTCGAGGAAGGCGTGGGTCTTGCCGGCCAGCTTGGAGGTGCGGATCTGGGCGGGTGGGGGATGGCGGGGTGGGGTGGGGTGGGGTAGGGTGGGGTGGGGGAGAGTGTGTGCTGGTGGGGGTGGGAGTGGCTTATGAGTTGTTGGCGGCGTGCTGGGGGAGGCAGGGTGGTGGTTATGGGGGGTAGAGCGTTGGAGGTGGGCAGAGGTGGCGGTGGGGGACGGCGGGGAGGTGAAGGAGAAGACCTGCAAGGCCAGCTCACGCCGGTCGGACGGCGGGTCACTGGAGGCCCCAGGAACGGCCCAGAGTAGTGAGCCCGCGGGTTCTGGCTTCGTGGCTCGACGCGCTAGCAAGGCCCGGGCTGCCTCGCTGTCCTCTCCTGCAGGCCTTCGGCTGCCCCACCTTTCCGTGCACGAACTTGATGGCCAGCCAGGACAGCGAGATGCGGACCTGCGAGGGCAAGCAAGCTACTCAGAGAGGGCGGTATCAAGCAGCTGTCACGGCTGCGGCCAGGGGCGATGTCACTGCACCCGAGGGGGGGGCCTGGGAGCGGTTGCGCCCGCAACACCCGGCCCGGTCGGCACGCCCCAGCATCGCGGCCTTGCAGACTGACCGCGCCCTTAACGTCAAGCGTGTAGCCAAAGAGCGCGTCGAAAATGCCGAAGGCGGAGTGTCCGAGTGCGGCACCCCGCACTGCAAGCCCCGTTCGGCAGACTTTGTAGGTGCGCTCGAGCGGCTTGCTGATGTTACCTAGCGTCATAGGAACGATGCCCATCTTGTTACTGGGCACTGGGCAAGGGCACTTGGGGTATGGGCACAAGGACGTCTCGGAAATGGGACGTCTGGCGCGAGGCGCTCGCTGCGGGACTGGATGGGCGCGTTGGGGCACCTATGTGTATAGAAGCTGCACTGCAGAGGGCGATGGAGAGAGGTGATGGAGCTCGCCGTTCGCCGAGTGGCGCCCTTTCGCGATCTTGGCAACCCGCACTCGCCACCCAGACAGCCCGAGCCAAGCGCATTGCACGATAAACCGCATCGCAGCGCACCTCGCTGTTCAAGAGAGTCATCACCTAAGTTGCTCAGCTTGCACCGAGTTAAGCCAGGGTTCCGCCTTCCTGAAAGCCATAGGGCACCCCTATACCTGAACCTACATCAACTTAAGCTTGTATTACAACTGCGGCTGCGGCGTAGTTTGGCCACTCCGGGAACACTTCGACCACATTCATACATTTGGCGACCCCGCCAGCTCTCGGGCGGGCCCCGCCCAACCGCAGCCATGCCTACCAGCATGGGCGGTGACGCCTCGTCTCACTCTCATAGCGGGAGCGGGGGGCAACTCGCCTCTGGGCCATCGCATTCGTCGCCAAGCCATAGAACGGAACGAGCAGCATGGCTAACACAGGTGTGGCAGCATTTTGACCGAAAATAAGGGTACTGCAGCACGCGGGCGTCGCGGGGCCTCCGCACACCGGTCTCGAACCCACGCCGCCCACTCTGCCTGCCGCCCCCGCAGTCCTTAGCGGAGCAGAAGCAGCTCGCAGCTGGCCCCCCCGTGGACTACTCCTTTAAAGACTTGAAGACCGTCATTGGTGAGCATGCTCTGCACGCGCTGCTCCTTGCCCGCGGCTGCCCAGCCTTCGGCCCGGTGTGCCACTCCCCGGCACCTGCTTTGCTGCACCCACCCTCTGGGCAGGAGCCCCGGCCCCCTCGTCCTTCTGTTGCCCCCACCCCACCCCGCCTTCCCAACGGCATCCTCCAACCCTCCCGCCCCCTCCCTCCCACCGCTCCCCACCCCCGCCAGACCTTGTGTCCGTGGAGCCCTTCAGCGGCACCGCCCGGCGGCCCGCGCTCCCGCCCGACCAGAACCCGCTCGACTACCTGGAGCACCTGGCGGCACAGGCAGGGCGCAGGGGGGGAGGAGAGGGGTTAAGATGACGACAAAGCGGCAGCAGGGGTGGGGAAGGGCCGGGGGGGCCGGGGGGGTGACGGTCGCTGACGAACTGTAGGTCGGACGGAGGGGGCACGGGCAGGGCAAGGAGGTGGAGGGGGGGGGAGTGTTTGATACAGCAGGAGGCGTGGTCGACGAGGGACGAGAGCGGCGGATGGGGGGCAAATGTGTAGTGGAGGCCTTGAAGTGGGCAAGAGTCCAGGGGCAGGTGTCAAGGCTGGTTGCCATCGGCTGCCACGCTGCCAACCCACATCGCCTGCAGTCCCCTCCCGCTCTCCCTCTGCTCCCCGACCAGCAGCACTCCGCGCCAGCCCCTCCCCTATCCCCAAACCCGGACCCCTCAACCTAGCCCCACCCTTTACCCCAATCGTCCGACCCCCCTCAACCCCCTCAACCCCCTCTAACCCGCCTCAACTCCCCCAGGAGCAGGACGCCCAGGACCAGGACCGGGATCTGGATCCCCTGGGCCGGGCCCCCTCCCACAACCCCCTGGGCTCGCCCCAGGGAGCCGGGCCCGGGTCGGGCCCCGGCAGGTCCCCGGGGGCCGGCGGCCCCGGCAGCCCCGGCGGTGGCTCCCCCGGCAAGGCTCTGGGCGCCAAGCTCAACAGCAACTCCCTGCGGCTGTGCAACAACCACCTGCTGTCGCTCGTGGGGCTGGGGCGGGTGATGCGGCACGTGCTGGACGACCCGCGGCAGCTGGTGTGGCTGGTGGGTGGGTTCCTGGGGGGGGGAGTGGGGGCTGTGGGCGGGGGTTGGGGGTGGGTGTTGGGGGGGGGGTGCCGGGGCGTGCTTGAGGGGGTGTGGGGAGTGGGGTGTGGCTGGTGGATGCCGGGGGTAATGAGGCGCGGGTGGTGGGGTGATGAGACGGGTGCTTTGGTGGCGTACGGCCGAGTGGGGTGAGCGGGGGTGGAGGAGGCGGCATTTGGGGTTGCCGGACTCGGGGGGAAAGGGGGCTCCGTCCGGGCCTAGTCTCGTTGCCTTCGGCCCCGACTCCCGACCCACCCACCCCACCCCCGCGCTCCTACTCACCCCTCAACTCCCAACCCCCAACCCCCAACCCCCAACCGCCAACCCCCAGGACGTGTCCTCCAACCAGCTGGCGGGTATTGAGGACGCAGTGCTCGAGTTCCCCTCGCTGCAGGTGGGGCTTGGGCAGTTTGGGGAGGAGGGGGGCTGGGGCTGGGGGGGGCTGGAGGGGCCTTGGGAGGCGGGCGGGGTGCCTGGGTGCCTTCCGGGGTTGGGGGCGGGCCGAGTGCGGGTTGGACCGCAGCGGTCAAGTCCGCGGAGTTGGCGAACGGCGGATGAGGGCAGCTGCAGGCGTTGGCTGCACCGCTGTGGCGCCTGGGTAGGCGCACAGGGGCCGCTGGTGACGCCGTCCTCCGCCTGCCAGGGCAATGAACGTGCACTGTGTGTGCAGCCTCCAGCCCCTTGCCAACACTCCGCAGTGCCCATTGGCCGTGCGCAGCCGCCAGCCCCTCCTCCAACACGCGTGCTGCAGTCCTTTGTCCCCTTCCTTCACCCCCTGCCCGCCCTTACCCTCCCCTTCGCCTCCGCCCCCCCTCCCTCCCCCTCCTCCCCTGTCAGGTGCTGTACTACCACGGCAACCAGATCTCCAACATCAACGACGTACTCAAGCTGCAGGGCCTGCCCCGCCTGACCAAGCTCACGCTGCACGGCAACCCAATCGCGGAGACCAAGAACTACAAGGTGGGTCGGGGTCCGGCGGCGGCGGAGGGGCGGCACGCCGTGTCACATACACGAATGAGGGGGCTAGCGGGGGTGGGGAGAAGCCGGCCTGTCTGTGTCTGGGCTTGCGGCGCTTACCCTCGTCACCGTCTCGGATAGGGCCTCGGAAAATCGGAGCGCACCCGCGAAGCCCCCGGACCGCGGACTCGCTCACGCCGCCACCTGCCCCCTTCTTTCGCGCCCTGCACCCTCCACCAAGCGACCTTCCCGTAACCCCTAATCACCTCCCTCCCCCTCCCTCCCCCCCTACCGCGGCCCCCCCCCTCAGTCGTGGGTGGTGGCCCACCTGCCCGGACTGCGGAACATGGACTTCGGTCCCATCACCCGCGTGGAGCGGGATAAGATAGACACCTGGTTCAGGGGCACCAAGAAGCGGGGCCACTAGCGGAGAGAGGGGGGGCTACAGCGGGGGCGCGAGCGGGGGGGCCACAGCAGGGGTTGCCACTAGCAGGGCTGGCAGCGGAGGTAGCATGGGCGGGGGCGGAGGCGGGGGCGGGGCCAGGACCACCAGAGCCCTGAGCGGGGGTGCCGGGGGGCGCTTCGCGCGGGCGCGGTCGCGCTGGTGCATGGACATGGGCGTGTGTGCATGCAGAGATGGGAGGCAGGCGCTGGAGACGGGGGGCTGGCGTGACTGGGGCTGAGGAGGGAGGTGGGGTAGGAATGGGAGCGTGCCGCGTGGCGTGGGCGCGCCGGGCGTAGGCCCGTCTGCGGGCGCGGGCTTGCCGGTTGTCAGCGCATTTAGCATGCGCACCATTCTCGCATTTGACGGGCGGCGTAGTATTATGGCGCTGGCCTGGTGTGCAGCTCCTAGCCATACAGTGTGAACTGTCCCGTCGCTACGGTTCGCTCGCCCGTTGTGTGGCCTCGACGGGTGGGGCGTGGGCGCGAGGGGCAGGACCCGCGCGAAGGCCCAGGGTCATTTGTAGTAGTGAGGCAAGCGCCGGGCGTGTGCTGGGCGAAGCCGGGTGCAACGTTGCCCGTGGCACATGTCGACATGTGCACCGCGCGTGCCTCTCCGCGCGCGCCACGCGCTGTCTACTCCTACGCGTATTTAGCGCGACCAGAATCAGGGAGGCCGCGAGACGCAACAGACTCGGCTTCCTCTCCTCGCGGCCTGGGTCCATCCGGTCGGCCTCGGCCTCGCGGGCCGCGACCGAGTACTTGATCCCCGTTTTTTCCTTTCTCGCCACTCTCCAGCACACACACACACACCAAACAAACGCTTAATCCAAGCCTTCCCAGCTCTCGCCTGCTCCAGACCTCGCAAACCAACGATGGGTGCCCAGCAATCGCAGCAGCAACACAGCAACGTTTCATTCTCCGTCCACGCGAGAACGAAGCCCGCGCAGCAGCAGCGTCGCAATGCGCCCAACCCTGGGGAAGCCCACGAGTGCGTTTGTCGGGGCTCTTGAAGCCCCCAAGTCCACCGCGCCCATGGCTGTTCCGGCTGCTGGCGCGGTGGCGGGCCCGCGGGCCCCGGCCGGCATCATGACGCTCTTTGAGCGTCGCCGGTCGCTGGATTGGGAGATTCTCGACGAGGACGACGACTGCCAGGTTAGTTGTGAGCTCATACGTTGGCCCAACGTTGGCCTGTGGGCCGCTGGCCTGCGGAGCCCAGCTGCCGGCCGCATCCAAGCGAGCCCAAGCGATAGACAATTGTATTCTGTATGTATGGAGTCGCTTGGGTCAAGCTCGGGCCGTCGTTTTTGTATTGTGCCGTGGTCTCGCGACTGTCGGCAAAGTGCCCGTCCACTAAACGTCCATCCTTCCTCCCGCGCTTGCCTGTGTGCAGTTTGCCGTCGACCTGGACGACCAGCGCTCCAGCCTGAAGCGCTCCTCGTACTCGCGGGCGGTCCACATTGCCCATCCCGAGCCTGCGACCGAGCTCGAGCGCAAGGTGAGCGCTGCAATGAAGTCCACTCAGCTTACATCAACGCAGACACACTCGAAGTCAGACGGCATGAACTGCCTTGCCGGCCTCGGTCTCAGGACACGCGCTTGACATTTTTCGCCCCCCTCGATGTTTTGCCCCCCAGGTGCAGAAGCTGGTCGCTGACTGGCGCGCCGACAGCACCGCCGCCATCGCTGACGTCGCACCCGCCGCTCACGTCGCGGCTCTGGCGCAGCACCTGCGCGTGTCGGGCTTCGAGGCCATTGTGACGGCTGCGCCCAAGCCCCTGGGCCGCACGCCCCTCACCACCCGCTCCATCAACGTCCCCTACCTGGTGGTCATCGAGCAAGACGCTGCCGGTAAGCCTGCTTTCAGTGCAATATATCACCATGTTAACAGCTATGTGGATTTCTTAGACCGGAAGCACTTCAGCAGGGCAGGCCAGCGGCTGGGGACAACGGGCGCCGCGACTGCTGCGCTTCCTGTAGCAGCTACAGCCCCCAGTCTCTCGCTCCTTCGCCCACACGCCTCGCCTCACTCCCTTTCCTCCCTCCCCTGCCCTCCCCTTGCCCACCCCAGGTCGCATGACCGACACCCGCCAGCAGGAGGCCGTGATCGTGGACCCGGCCCTGCGGGACCACCTGGCCGTGGCCCCGGCCACGCCCGCCTTCCAGCGCTCGCTGGCGGCGGCGGTGCCCGAGGGCCCCTTCGTGGCCAGCCGCGACCGCCTGGCTCGCCTGGTGGCCTCGCTGGCGCCCGCGCTGGAGGCCAACTTCGCCAGCCAGGGCATGGACCTGCCGCCCTGGCGCCGCACCGCCGCGCTCATGCACCGCTGGTCGGGCGTGGACGCGCAGCTGCAGCGCCTGCGGGTCCGCCACCTGGACCAGCTCGAGGCCGCCCAAGCCCTGGCCTCCGCCACCGAGACCGCCTCCCCCTTCTCCTCCGTCTCCGTCGCCTCCGACTCAGAGCACGAGAGCTGGGCTGATGACGAGTCCGTCTACTCGGACATCGACTCTGCCACCCCCTCCCGCGCCTCGTCCTCGGGCGGCGCCGCCGGCAAGGTCGTCCCCGTGTTTGGCTTCGAGGTGGGCTCAACGGCCGTGGGCCGCGAGCCATGGCGCGGCGTGCAGCCGGGCGCCTTCAGCCGCGCCCTGGCGGCCGTGGCGGCGTCCCGTGACGTGCCCCTGGCCGTGAGCGATGCTGGCAGCAGCGACAGCAGCGTGGACTCCGAGGCGGACCTGATTGCGGGCCTGTCGCCCGTCAGCGTGTTCAGGGCCAGCCCGCCCCGCGCCGTCCCCGTCAAGTAGGCTAGCGGCTGGCGCATTGGCCAGCTGGTCTTGGCCATATCGGTTGTGGGTTGTGGGTGTTGATGTGATGTGTGTGCAGCAGTGCCGATCTTGAGTGGGGGTTTTAGTCTTGACCGGTGCGCTTTGCGCTGGGCATGATTCGATTGAGACAATGATGAGGCAGCGGGTGTTGGCGCCTTTGAGCATTGCGCTGCAAAGCGAGGGCCGACGGAAGCTGGAAGCAGGGGCCCCACAGACGATGACCCAAGTCACTTGCTAGCTGGCGTCGGTCTCTCTCTACCTAGCTAAGCTAGCCGCTGGTATATAGCAGGACCGGCAATAGGCGGTGCCTTACTTGCACAGGATGCATCAGGATACTTAGCATGCGTTATGGCGTCATTTGGTGCTTACGTCGAGTGGCGGTGTGTGGCACGGAGCGTATTCATGGTTCATCTGAGGGCCTAGCACGGCCTTGTTTTGTAGCATTCGAGTTCGCTTGGCGGGGGTTAGCACGTGACCAGACACGTGAAGGGTGCAAGGGTGCGCCTCATGTGTGCGCTTTGGGGCCACACCACCACCACAAAGAGACTGGGGCTTGTTGTAAGACCAGATGGTAGCTTGAGCCCCGTGCCTCCGTCCCCCTGCATCGGGACATCACGACACGGCCCCTTCACAGGGGCGCACTCGCAGTCTCGCACACACCAGCCTGCATGGGCCCCAGATAACGTCAGTACCGCAGTGAGTGGGCACTGCGGCACTCAGAACAGTCATCTGGCGCACGCAGCTGGTTGTGGTAATAGCAGGTAACGAGCCTATACCGATACCTGAGAGGAAGAAACTCCTAACACCTGCAAGCGGCGCCTCTCATGGCGCGCGCACTCGCATCACGCATCACATTACAAGTCAGGCCAAGAGTCATCATACCCAAAGCGCACCCTCCGGTAGCCCCAGCCCCTGCAGCCGCTCCCCTCTTCCGCCGCCTCCTGCCTGACTCCTTGCCAAAGACCACCCCGCCTTCTTGCCCCCAGGCCCAGAACGCCAGTTCACCCATCCGCTCTAGCCCCAGGCCAGCCTCGTGGCCCCAGGCCACGCCTCCCGGCTCGTCCGCTGCTCGCATGCTCCTCACCAGAGCGATCCCACCCTCTGCTGCCCCCACGCCCATGCCCCCGCTACGACTCCACAACGCGGCTCGGCACCTCCCTGTTTCCGCCGCAGATCCCATGTCCTTTCCTCTCTCCCTATGCTCTAACGCTTCCACCTCCACCCCCCCCCCCCCCTCAGCGCGCTTCTCGCAATCACAGCGTCGAGGCCTCCTCCACCGCCTCCGCCGCCTGCGCCCGCGCCGCCGCCTCCCGCTCGGCCTTGGCCACCGCCGCCGCCGCCCGCGCCGCCTCGCGCTGCTTCTTGGCATCGATCTTCTCCAGCTGTATGCTGTACGACGCATCCATGTACGGATCCGTGAAGCGCGCCTCTTCAGCTTCCGCCGCCGCCCTGAGCGCGCGCGCCACGTGCATCAGCGCCTCCTTGTTGTACGTCGGCGGCGGCGGCGGCGCATTGGGATCCAGCGGCAGCCCGTCGTCGCTGCCCTGGCTGCCGCCGCCGCCGCCCAGCATGGCGGCGGCGGCGGAGCCACCGCTAGGCTCCGACACCCGCGGCTTGGTTCCCTCCGTCACGGCGACCTCCGTCAGCGCCGCCGTGATCACGGGCATGACGCGGCTGAGCAGGTACCGCCGTACGGCATCTGCCCGCCCGCCCTTGAGCCGCAGCTGGTACGAATCCTCCATGCCCTTGTCGACGGCGGCCGTCGCGCCGCCGACGCGCGCGGCAATCGCGGCCTCGGCCCCCGCGCGCGCCGCCTCCTGGGCTGCGGCCACCGCTGCCGCCTCGGCCGCCTCCGCCTCCGCCGCCACGTCAGACGGCTTGGGCAGCTGCGGCGGGAAGCCGTCGAAGTGACGTGGGTCGCCCAGGAAACCCTCCACGCTGCGCTCCAGCGGCTGCAGCTGCAGCGGCCACGGCGACGGCGCCGCCGTCGCGGCGGCGGCGGCTGCCGCCGCCGCCGCCACGTTGGCCGCGACCGAGCCCGGCGGCGCGACGGCGGCGCTGAGCGACGGCGGCAGCGGCGGCGGCAGCACCGGCAGCGTCAGCCAGGGCGCCTCCTCCGTGTTGGGGTTGGCCAGGCGCGTGTGCTCTGCGCCCGCGTCCACACACAGCGCCGGGAGGCCGCCGTGCTTGGGCAGCGCCGGGCCCTCCCCGCCCTCCGGCATGGCCCCGCTGGCCGTGCCCTCTCCGTTCTGCGTGCCGTTGCCGTTGTCGTCGAACGTAATCGCCGGTATCACGCCGTTGGGCGACGCTTCCAGGGCCTCGATCAGAGCGCCGTGAACCTCGGCCTCCGCTGCTGCTGCGGCGGCCGCCGCGCGCGCGCGCCGCCGCTTGGCCTTGAGCGTGTTGGCCTCGGCCTCGGCGCGCTGACGCTCCGCCTCCTTCTCTGCCTGCGCCTTCTCCCAGGTCTCTTGGGCGGCAGCCACACGGGCGGCCAAGTCGGCAGCGTCCTCCGCGCGCCAGTTGTTGTAGGCATTGATGCGGCGTAGGAAACCGGGCTCGTTGTTGTGGCCCCAGGACGTGGGGATGGGGGGTGGCGTGCCGTCCTTGGCCCGGGCGCCGCCCTTGGTGGTGCTTGGCTTGGCCCCCGGGCCGCCCTTCTTGTCGCCAACGTCGGAGAGGGTGGAGGGCTCGGCTGCGGAGGAGGGCGAGAGGGGAGGCGGTAAGGGTGTAAGGTAGCGGGGGTGGGGTGTGAACGGGCTCGGAAGACAGGGCAAGGCAGGGCAAGGCAGGGCAAGGCAGAGCAGGGCAGGGCGAGGAAGGACGCGTGTGGGCACGAGGTGAGGCGCTGCTGGGGAGGGCAGAAGGAAGCCGTGGGCAGCGGACGTGTACCGAACTGCCGATGGTGAAGGCAGGCAATACCGCCCCTCCTGACCCACCCCTCAACCCCCTTCCACGTACGCCCCTCCCAACCAACCGCAACCCACCCCACTCCACCCCGGCCCACCCCACCCCGCCGCCGCCCAGCCCGCTCCATCCCCGCCCCCATCCTCCCCCACACCCCTCCACCACCTCCATCCTGCCGCCATCCCTCCCTTCCCATCTCAACCTCACCATGCAGCCGCATGAACGCCTCCTCCGTGGCGTGCTCAATGGCTGCCAGTCGGGCCTTGAGGCTGGCGGCGTCCTCCAGTCGGTCACCGTGGCCGGCCTCGGGCGGGGCCAGCTCCAGGACGTGTGTTGGCGCGGTGAGGGGGTTGGGGAAGAGCTTCATGAGGGGGGGCACCTCGAAAGAGTCGGAGCCGCCCGAGCCGGGCGCGGGCGTGGAGGGCGCGTGCGCGGCGGCTGCGGCCTTGGCGCCCTTGGCTGGCTTGGCCTGGGGGACGGACGCAAGGAGCGGGGATGGGGGGTAGGGGTGTGGGGATGGGGCGTGGGGGGGAGGTTGCAGCTGAGCCGGGTGGTGCAGCGTGCGGAGGTTGCGGCAGTGCAGCATTGCGGAGAGGCGCAGGAGCGGTGCAGGAGGAGGGTGCGGCCTTGGGAACCCAATCGGGGAGGAGGGTCTAGGGTGTGCCTGTGTGTGTGTGCAGCGGAGCACGAGCAAGCCGGCACTGCCACTCACGTTGGCCGCTGCCTCCAGGGCCGCTGCCTGCGCCGCCGCCGCCTGGTCGGCGTAGTCCACCGTGAAGAAGGCGGCCTTGGCCTGGGGGGGCGGGGGTAGGGGGGTAGGAGGGAGGTTGCAAGGCAAGGGAGCTACGGATTGGCAGGGCTAGGGCACAAAGTATCTCTGACAAACGGGCTGCAAGGGAGCCTCAGGCAGGGGCAGGGCTGGGTGCAGACTCGGCAGGGCAAGCGCGGCATAGGGCCTGGGTACCGCAAGGCGCAGACGCCGTAGCAGGGCCACGGCAGGCGACGGCCAGGGCTCACACGCCGGACCTCCACCCCCCCGTTCCCGATCCCCTCCCCCGTGCCCCTGTGCGCCCGCTCCCCGCCCTGCGACCCCCACCTGCCCAGCCGAGCGAGGGAAGCCGTCCAGCACAAACCCGCGGCACCGCGCCCGGCACCGGGGCTCCGACACCGCCGCCGCCAGCAGCGCGCCCAGCGTCCGGGCCGTCACGCGCCCCGGCCCCACCCAGCCCGCCAGCCCGCCCGCCGCCGCTGCCGCCGCCACCTCCTTCTCCGCCTTCTTATCCTCCTTGCCGCCCGACATCGTGACTTGGGCCTGCGCCATCTCGGCCTGCGCGGCCCGCAGCAGCGCGGGATCCATGTTGGTGGACAGGCCCGCCGCCGCCGCGACGGCGGGGTCCGACGCCGCCGCCAGGAGCAACGGCACGGAGATGTAGGCCAGGCCGTAGCGGTAGGCGAGCCGGTGCGCCAGGTGCGTCTTGCCGGACATCGGGGGCCCCATGACGAGGATACGGAGCGGCTGCAGGCGGCGCGCGGAGCAGAACTCTGCCGCCACGGCCGCGGCGTTGGCCGGCAGGCCGCCCACGCGGGTCGGGAACCAGCTGGGCGCGGCGGCGAGGGCGGCGGCGGCGGCTGCGGCCGCGGCAGCGTTGGCGGCGGTGGAGGCGGGCGGGGGCGCGCCGGGCGGTGCGGGAGCGCCCGGGGGCCCAGGGGGAGGAGGTGGCGGGGGCGGCGGGATGGGCGTGGTGGTGAAGGAGAAGTCGAGCAGGAGGCGCTCGGGCGGCGGCGTGGGGCGCAGGTGGTACTCGGCCTCGGGGACGCGACTGCGGGGTGGGGGGAAGAGTGGCGGGCACGGAGGGAGGACGCAAGCGGGGTGGGACGAAAGACCGCGCAGGCGCTGCTCAGGGTAGGGGCCTATACCTAGGCTGGCAGCTCCTCGACTCCTCCCCAGTACCCCTAGCACTCCCAGCACCCCGTAACCCCAGCCCCCGTTCCCCCCCTTAACCCCTCAAGCCCGCTGCCACCCTCCCTCCGCTCACTCGAGCACCGCCTCGCTGGCGCCCAGCCCCATGGCGGCCGCAATGGCCCCCAGCAGCTGCTCCTGGCTGCAGCGGGAGCCGTCCGTCACCAGGAAGTAGCCGCCGCTGGGGGGCGGAGGCAGCGCGGAGCCGGGCGGGGCGCCCGCGGCGGCCGTGCCGGGGGCCGTGGCGAGGGTGCCGGCCGTGGCGCGGCCGCCGCCAGGGGCCGTGCCGGTGCCGGTGCCCGCGGCGGAGGGGGGCGTCATGAGCGGCACCGGCAGGAGGGAAGGTGGCGGCGGGGTCATGTGGGCGGCGGAGGGCGCGGAGGAGCCGAGCATGGGGGGCGTGGGCAGGGAGCCGGTGTGCGTGGGGGCGGCGCTGCCCGGCGGTGCGGTGCCGGGCGGTGCGGTGCCGGGGGGTGCGGTCCCGGGGGGCGCAGTGCCGGGGGCCGTGCCCGGCGGGAGCGTGCCGGTCATCGTTAGGGTTGCTGGGGGCGGGGGTGGGGGTGGCGGCGGCGCCAGGCCGGACAGGTGCAGGATGTACGACGCCAGGTCGGCCACGTGCAGCGTGGGCAGTACGTTTGTACCGCGGCCGTACACGGTCAGCTTGGGCGGCGCGGGGGCCTCCGGGGAGGGGGTGCTGGCGTCCTGGGGGGGCGGGGACGTGCACTGCAGCTCCCAGGCAGCCTGCACGGGTGCAAGCGGGGCGGGGGCGGCACGGCGGGGGCGGGAGTCATGCACGGTAAGGAACACTGAAGGAACACTTGAGCATATGCATACCGCAGCTCTGCCCACACGAAACCTACTTTGTGACCGTGCATCGGAGGTATGGCAGGGCGCCCTTATCCACTAGCACCCGGTGCCAGGGTGGCACCCTTCCTGCCGTTTCCTGCACTCCCCTCCTGCCGAGGGACCCGCTTTTCCGCCCCGTTCCCCCCCGGCCGCGGGCCCACCTTGAAGGCGCTGAACAGAACGTTGTCGTCCTCACCCTCGCCGTACAGCAACCCGGGGCACACGACTGCCGTACGCAGCCGCCCGCGCCGCCCCGCCCGCATCACAATGTGCTCCGTCGCCAGCGTGGCACGGGCGGTCACAGCCGGGGTTCTGCGTCGCGGGGTTGGGGGGACGGGGAGAAGGCGCGTGAGCCCCAGTGCCGGCAGGGACCAAGCTGCCATGGGAGGCCAGGTCGCTTTGCCTCCTTCCGCTCCATGCGGGGGCGTGGCCTGTGCGCTCTTGCACACACCCTTGGGGAGGGAGGTGTGCGGCCCACAGGCCCCCAAGAGGTAGGCACCGGGCCGCGACCCAGTCCGGTGGTGCCCCAGCACCGGCACAGGCTCCCCCAGCGTGCAATGGGCGGTGCAAGCACAAGGTAGGGCCGTGCAGCCCCTCGGTCCAAGCGTTCCCGACCCAGGCCCACCTGCGCGCGACGTCTTCCGGCGCACTGAAGGTGGGCGCAACAGAGCGCAGGCGGTCGCCCTGCGACGGCTCGCGGCTGGGGCCGCCCTCCTCGCCGTCGCCGCCTGCCTCGCCCATCTCCCCGCCGCCCGTGCCCTCGTCCCCGTAGCCCGCCGCCCAGGGCGCCTCGTCTGCGGCGGCTGCAAAGCCGCCGAAGCCCAGCCCTCCAGCGCCAAAGCCGCCTAGGCCGCCGAAGCCCTGGCCCCCCGCCTCCGCCCCGTCCTCCGTGTTCTCCCCTATGTCCATGGTGTTGAAGAGGGAGTCGGGGGTGGGGCGCGTGGCCGCCCATACCAGCGGGCTCGAGACCGCCACGAACAGGACCTCGCGGCCGCCGAACTGCGACCAATGGAGATACCGGGAGAGGGGAGCTTTGGCAAGGTCTTATCCGGGATGTGGGTCGGGGGAGGGAGAGGGGGGTCTCAGGGGGCTCCGGGCCAAGACTTCCCCGGCGCAATGCAGCCCTCCACCCCGTGCCCGGATCCTGCCGTACCGGCTGCTGTGCCAGCTGCACCACGGCATCGCGTGTGGCCTTCTCGTTCCCAAACATGTCGTACACAACCACATCGGCCGTCAGCAGCAGCTGCTTGTGGGCGGCCGCAGCCCCCGGCGCGTTGACCTGGAGCGCGCAGGCAGAGTGTGAGCGGAAGTAGCTTGGGGGCTGGAGGTGCTGTGTAACCCCATAACACTTCTAGGGAGCAGGGCGCAAGGGGCTCACCGCGTGCGAGGTGGTGACGGAGGGGGGCACAGGCTTGTCGCCCGTGGAGACCCCCGACACCGCGAGCCCCGCGGCCTGCACAGAGGTCGACAAACCCTGGTGTTAGACACAGCGAGCGTCTCGCCAAGACTTCTTTCCCAACCACAGAACACGGTTAACGGCGAGCTTGCGCATTTGGCCATGCCGCTGGACGCGATGGCGCAGCTTACCGCAAACGACTGTGCAACCGCATTCCCCACATAGCTGTTGCAGGGGTAGACAAAGACCTTCTTGCCATGCATTGTGTCTTGGGGCTGGGGCGACTCCCTACGGAACTTCGGTTCTATACATGACGCTCTTCGCGCCCTCCACGTGCTGAGCGCGACGAAGGAGTATGAATTATGTGGCTCACGGTAACTAGTTGGAAAGCCTGAGACGAGCAAGTCGAGAAAGGGGCGATTGACTCGCGAGCCTTGCTGTGCCAACAGGTGGTGACGTCGCCAACGTTGATCCAGTGTATATTCATACAGCGGGAATGGGTGGTGTGTTGTGGCGGTGGCCTGTGCGTGTGCGTGTTGCGGTACCGCACTTCCCCGAGCCCCCCGCCGTCCCCTCCACTTCCTAAGGGTGCGGGACGCCACGCCTTTCCTTCCGCACGGACACCTTGACATCAGAGATGAGCTTTGCCGCCAGTACATCGACGGGGTGGAGTAAGAGTCGTGTTAATGATCGGCGCCAAGCGCCCAGTCGATGCCGCGTCCCCGTCGACTGTCGACTGGTGTCCAAGCACGTCCCAGCACGTCCCAGGCCTTGCGTTCCGCCGCTTCCCATGCCTGCACCTAGTCGCGTGTGCCTGGCTTTGATCCTTCCTCCTATCCACCTGGATCCTGCCTCCCGCAAAGGCTTGGCATCCCGCTGCAGAGAGCACGACAACCCTCGGGCGTCGGGCGCCCCGGCGTGCCTGGTCCCGCAGCCCTCGCTCCTGGGGGCAAGGGAGAGGCGATGAGGGGGAGGGGGAGGGGGAGGGAGCCACGGCCCTCTCTGGCCGCAGATAGGCAGGCTGCTCGGACCTCCGCTCTTGGCCAGCGACGGGGCTGGGGCCAGAGGGGGACCCGCGCCCTGCCGCGGCCCCTCCGCTCGCCCCTCTGCGCGGCCGACCCCCTCACGCCACGCAGCGCCAGCACGCTCAGAAGGGGGAACAGGGCGCGGGCGCTGCAGCCTCCCAACCTCGCCTCAGCTGCCGCGAGGCAAGGGCGTTGGCCGGGATACGCAAGCATGGGTAGCTTGATCTTCTGCGCCACGGTCACAAGCCGGGCCTCTTTGCTCAGTTGGTTAGAGCGTGGTGCTAATAACGCCAAGGTCACCAGTTGCGACGACGGTGACGGGGCCCTGCACGGCCTGGTGAGGAGACGTCTAGCGCTGGAGCCATGCACTCAAGAAGGCCCTGGAGGGTGATTGCTGTAGGTTGCTGCGGTTGCGGACGTCTGGGGCGAGGGCTCGGTAGGCTCGGGTAGATGTGCATGATGCCCTTTCAAAAGGCTCTTCAGAGGCACTGCAGGCGTCTAAGTCCACGCGCCAATCGCGTCTCGGCCCAAGGCCGGGCGCATGTCACCCCTCGCCAGTCATCTGAAGTGGCACCGCCGTACCTCCGCCACCAGGCAGTGCCAGCCTCACCATCCCTGCCCGTCGCAAGTCCGAGCGAGGCCGCCGTGACCACATCCCCAAATTCCCCACAAGGTTGGCCGGACGCATCATCCGCCGGCGCGCGCAGCCCCTCGCCGAGCCTGCGCCGAGCTCCCGAAAGTTCCACTTCATAACTTTTGTCGGCCCTTCAACGCGGCCGACGCGGCCCCACCCGCCAGCGCCCGCCCGTTCCCTGCTGCTTGCCTTGCCCCTGTTCACCAACAACCATGTACCGCATCCACAGTGCGCTCGGGGCCCTCGCTTAAGCCCTCCCCCCTTTGACGGTGGTCACTGCTGTACATATCGCATCCTCTGTTACCCAGCAACCATCCAGCCTGTTGGGACCCCCCAGCCCGCACTAACCAGAGGAACTACCGTCCCCTCCCTTTCCGTAACACTCGTGTGCGTTTCTCCCGCGAGTTGTGCCATGTGCCCTTGTGTCCCTTTGCCCTCGCGGGCCTGCCAGTTCCAGGCGACAACGAGCCCTCCCACAGGTCGTCTCCTCGCCTGCGTAGTCTGCGGAAAACGCCCTACGCCACACCACAACCAAGCGCTTCGCTTCGTTGATGTTCTTCTACCCCCCAGCCCGCCCCCCTCACGCGAAGCCCAGGTCCCAGAACGAGGCCTGACCCATGACCTGACCCACGAAGCGGAGGAGGTGCGCCTGAGGGGCGGGGTTGAGCGGGGGGCCACGGCGGAACAGCGAGGGTGTCGGTACCGGTATGCGCGTGGGGCAGACACAGCCAGGCACGGTGCACCACCGCCTCATGCACACCTGCCCTGGGCCCCTGCCGCATTGCCCAGTTATCGGCATTTCAAGGGTGCAGCGGTAGATGGAGTCCGCGCTCACCAGCCAGGGCAGCGCGCCCATCGCCGGCCCGGGCGCGTTGTGTGTGAGCATGAGTATGTTAGCTGGCCACATGGCGAGGCACAGCACGAAGAGGCACTTGGCGGCGAGGCGCAGCAGGGCGGGCGGGAAGGCGCCGCCCACGAGGGGCAGCAGCCAGGCCAGGAGCAGGGCGCCGCCGCCCAACACCTCGGCCACACCTGGAGGGGGCGGGAGGGCGGGAGGGCGGGGGCGGGGGCAGGGACAGGCGAGCGCGGTGAGGGGGAAGGGGCGCAAGCGGGTGTGCGGAGCCCCTTGCGGAGCGGCGGGGGTTGCGCCGGGTCCTGACCGCCTGCCGCCGTCCGCCTTGTGCCCCTCGTCTCAGTCGCCCCCACCCACCCACCCGTCCAGTGCACGTGGAAGGAGGGGGAGCCAGGAAGGTACCACAGGCCCCACGTGCCTGCACGCAATTTGGGAGTGAGGCAAGGGGCGGGGCGTGGTCAAGTTAGGGGGTCTGGGGAGTAAGGTGAGCCGGCCGGGCGACGGGCGTTCTTCCACCCTCCTCGGCTCCTCCAGCGGTTCGGTGTACCAGCCGGCCGTACCCAATGCACGACGATCACCCGCATCGCTCTATCTGGCTAGCCGGACCTGCCGTAACCGCCCCCTCCAAGCCTCCTCTCACCCTGCGCGGGGTAGATCGAGGTGAAGACGTCGTGGGCGGTGAAATGTCCAACACCCGCCGCCACGAAACCCAGGCCGAAGTACACCAGCCGGGCCGACAGCAGCCAGGCGTGTACGGCGGGTGCGGCGGCCTGTACGGCGGCGTCCACGTGCGTCACCCACGCCCACGTGCCCAGCGCCAGGGCTGCGTAGATGGCTAGGAAGGTGGAGGCCTGCAGCGGCAGCGGCAGCTGCTGCACGGCGCCGAGCGGCACCTCGATGGTCTGGAGGGGGCGGGGTGGGGATCACGACTTGGGTTACGAAGACAGCGAGCGAAACGCAGGCGTGGGGTGCGGTAGGGTGGGGCGTGGTGCGGCGACACGGCGACACTGCACGGCTGCGGCAGTTGGAGTCGGCGTTGAGTTGAGATGGCTGCGCGGGCTCGGCGCGAGTGTCTTGCGAGCGCCTGCTCTCCCCTCGAGCATCCCTCAGCGAAGCACTGTGTCGCCCGAAAAGGCCATGCTCACCTTCCCGCCAGCGATGTAAGTTTGCGTCGGAGGCAACGCCGCGGCTCCATTGGCGCCAGCCCGCACCGCAACCCTGGCTTTTTGCGCGCTCGCCGCTCGCCACAATCGCGGGACGACGACACGCGTTGCGCTGAATATTGCGGGACCATGCTGCTTCACAACGGCGGAGGGCACGGCGCGAGCGAGCATGGTGCCGGGGCTTGTAGCTGATCGCGTGCGGTCACAGTGCTACATATGGGCTGCAAGCTACACCGCCTGGAGTTCACGGACACTCCCAACCGCCCGGATGCAATGGTCTCAACCGCTGACGGCCTAGAGCTGGGCGCGCGGAGTGCCTATGGAGGCCGTGGGTGGGTGTCAACGTGCAGGAGACGTGCTCGTGGGCGGGGGGCCGCGGGGCAGCTTGGGTGAGCTGGAATGGCATAAGCGGAGGGGAGGCATTGATCTTGACGCCATCGCGGCTGGGCTGAGGCTGGGGCGGGCGTTGGGTTGCGTGGTTGTGCCCGGCCTGACCCAAGAACGCCAAGGGAATAAGTTGTGGCGACGGTGGCTGTATACGTGAGACGGCGCTCAGCCCGTGGCCCAGCCTGGCCCATGACGAGGCGGCGTCCGTGACACCCAGGCCCCGCCCACCTCACCAGGCCACACATGCCATCTGCCCGTGTCTGGGTTCAGGGTAAGGACGCTGACAGCCCTGGCTTGGGAGCCCTGTCCACGGTCGCCGGAAGGCTGGGCGGGAGGCCGCGAGCCTCCAGATCCCGCCTCTGCCCCGGCCTGACATCTCCGGGACAGCCGGCACAGCATATCCTATGCAATGCCACCGTGCACTCTCTCCCGACACCCACCAGTACACCAGTAGATACAAGGGCTTGTCTCACCTGGTGTCATACCGGAAGCTGCCCTGCGATTTCTGTAACCGTGCCTGCCGAACCTGACCTTGTGACCCGCGCGTTCCGAGCCAAGGCTCGTCGTTAGCATGCATCGGAATTGCTGTTGAGGTTGGCGGCAGGTGTTGGGCGCCAGGCGGAAAGCCCTCGCGAGGGTGCAATCGCGGGACGTAAACCCTGGACGGCAACATGGCACGCCCGCAACAGCTGAACAGGTGACATATGCAACCTAAGGAATAGGCACCTGCGAAGGACTTGGCCTCCTTCTGTCTTGGCATGCGTGCATCTGCTTGCACCTGGGCCGAGGGCCTCTCGATGCTTATGCACTACGCATGAGAGCGGCCTGGGTTTGGATGCAGCTGCGGGCCCTAGCGTCGTCTCCCTCTCGGCGCGTCGGGGCTCGGCCTCGCGTGAAGCCCGCGCCACGCGGGGTGCCACGCCCGCGGGCCCAGAGCGCCGCGGGTTCACTCAGCCCCTGGCTGTCCGCCCCTCCCAGCTCCCCTCCCGTCCCAACTCTCATCCCCTCCACCAGCTTTCACCATCCCAGGGCCTGCCCGCACCCCTGGCTGCCGCCAGTCCTCAGCCGCTGCCGCCTGCCCCTTGCTGCCCCGCTCTGCCCCCTTTCCCCCCCCAGGACGCGCCAGTTCCTGGCCGTGCTTCGGAAGAACCTGGTGCTGCAGACGCGCAGCCGCAAGAGCCTGCTGGGCGTGGGCGGATGGGCGGGGCTGCTGCTGCAGGTGCGGGCCGCGGCCTCAGGTCCCGTGCCGTGAGCCGTCTGCCCACAGCTTGGGAAGGCCGCAGCAACGGACTCATCGGGACCAGTCCCCGTTGCCTGTCCCGCGGGTGCCCGCCACTGTCTGGCGCGCGGTTTCCTGTCCTCCGTCCACCCTCCGGTGCACACCCTGCCTCTTCACCTCATGCCTATCCCATGCGAATCCGTCTTTCGACCCCTTTCCGCCCCGACTCCGCCCCACCTCCGCCCCTCCTCCCCCCCCTCCCCCCAGCTGCTCCTGCCCGTGGCCTTCTTCTTCGTCATGTACCTGCCCAAGTACTACATAAAGCCCATCAGCCACGGGGAGACGCTGGGATGGGCGCCCGTGCAGCTGGAGTCACGGTCCTGGGCGCAGCCGTACGACGGTGGGTGCGTGGTTTAAGGGTTTGGGGAGGGGCAGGGAGGCTGGGGGAGGCAGGTGTGTGTGTGTGTGTGTGCTGAACGGGGGCTCTTACGGCGCGGTACGGGGTCGACCCGGGACCAGGGAAGCTACTGGGTCGGGGCAGCGGTGGGCAGGGGCGCGCGAGGAGGAGGCGCAACAAGCTCGGCGTGCCGTCCGCTCCGCTCCGCTCCCGGTTTGGGAAGGCGGGGGGCACATGCGAGATGGTGAACGGAGGTTCTATCTGTTCTTCAACTCTCCCCTCTTCTCCGCACGCACGCCTCCTGCAGGCCCCGCCACGTTCAAGTCCCACGGAGGCCGTGCCCGCCTGCTGCTCGCCCCCGACACCCCCCCCGTGCGGGGCCTGGCCCGGGTGCTAGCGCGGGGCCTGGCCTGCCCCCGCGATCCCGCCCTGCGCCTCTGCCCCGCCCCCAACCTCCCCGCCAACTTCCACTGCATGTTCATGCCGCCCCTGCCCGTGCCGCCGCCGGGAGCGGCGGAGGCGGAGGCAGCAGCAGCGGAGGCGGGTGTGGAGGGCGGGCTGGCGGCGAGGCTGGCGGCGGCGCTGGGGTTGCGGTCGAGAGGTGGTGGTGGGGCGGCGGCGGTGAAGGGAGGCGCGGGGGGTGGCGGCGGGGACGAGGAGGATGTGAGGGTGGTGGAGGGACGGTACCGACAGCGGCGGCGGCCGGCGGCGGTGCTGGCGGCGGCGGAGCGTGCCGCCGCCGCCGCTAACGACGTGTACGTGGGTGCACAGGGGCTGGCGGCGGCGGGGAGTGCGGTGGGCGGCGGCCGGTTCAAAGAGGGGGCCGTGGGGGTGGACCCGTGTGCGGACTTCGCCACGTGCGTCGCCACGCCCGCCTGCTACGAGCACGTGCTTGTACGGCAGATCGACTTCATGCCGTCCGCGGAGGTGAGGGCGGGCGGGTGGGTGGGTGCGTGTGTGGGGCTTGCTTGGACGGCAGGAGAGGAGGACGGCTGGAGAGAGGTGTGAAGCGAGGAGGGCGGGCGGGTGGGTGGGTGGGGCCTGCTTGGACGTGAGGAGCTGAGGTGTGCGGGGAGGTCCTCCCAGCGCCTCCCAGCGCCTAGCCTTCCTCTCGGAGGCGGGGGCAGGAGGTCGGAGGCAGGGGCAGGAGGGGTAGGCGGTCCTCAGCCGCCGGGGGGCGGGTTCTCACCGCCGTGCCCGCTTCACCCCCGCCGTCGTGTGGGCGGGGGCAGGAGGGATGACTGGCTTGCTTCCACCACCACCCTCGCCTGCCCCAGGCCGCCCGCGCCAACGTCAGCGCTGACCCGGATGTGTACGACGCACTGCTGTACTTCCCGGAGGCAGCCGAGCCACACCACACGGGCACAGACACGGACACATCAGACGCATCAGACACAGACCCCGATTCTAGTTCGCTCTCCACCTTCGCCTCACGCCTCCTGAACGCTGCATCGCCCGGCTCACTCTTCTCCACCTCCTCCGCCGCCTCCTCCTCCGCGTCTTCTCTGCTCCCGGGCGCCGCCCCCTCGCCCCCGCCCGCCGGCCCCCCCGCCCCCCGCGACCTGCTCCGCCGCTCCGTGATGGGTATGAACCACACGGACGTGCCCCCCACGCGCTTCCTGCTGGACCTGTTCGAGGTGGTGCCCACGCGGGGCAACGGGCTGTCGCTGTACCGGAGGTGGGGGGAGTGGGGGGTGGGTGGGGAGGGTGGGGAGGGGTGTGGGGAAAGGGTGTGGAGAGGAGGTGGGGAAGCCGGGAGGCGGCGGAGGGGAGTGAGGTGGGGAGGAGGGGGAAGGAGAGGGTGCCAACCGCCAAGCGGGGGGGGCCGGGCGCGCCTGGGTCTCTCCCAACATCTCACCTTCAAACACCCACTTCCAAACGCCCCCACCCCCTATAGGTACTGGTTCTTCGCCAACCTGCAGCTTGCCGTGCAGCGGGCCGTCATGGGACTGCGCATCGCCGCCGCGCCCAAGCCGCCGCCGCCGCCCGTGCCCTCGCCCGCGCCGCCGCCGCCGGCCCACCCGCCCTCCCCGCGCCCCTCGCCAACGCCCCCCGTGCACCCGCCGGCCCCGACTGCACCCAATATGCCCCCTGCAGCGCCGGAGGGAGTTGAGGAGGAGGAGCAGGGGGAGGGGGCTGTGGGGTGGGGTTACGGGAAGCACGTGTTGGGTGGGAGCCGGCGGCGTGCGGCGGCGGAGGGTCCGGGCCCGAGCGACGGCGGCGGAGAACGGGGTGGTACGGCACCGGATGGGGATGGTACGGCAACCGCGAGCGTGTACGACGACGCCGTGCCCGCCAACGTGCAAGTGTCGTACAAGGCGTTCCCGTGGCCGGCCGTAACGGAGGACCTGGGGGCGGCCAGCGCTGCCGTGTTCTTCAACCTGCTGTTGGTGGGTGGGCTGACGCATCTGGGGGTGGGGGAAAGGGAGGCCACGACTGGATGGGCCTGACCAAACCCTCAGATGGCCAACCGCTGTGTCACCGCATGTCTCCCTCCCTGCAAGATGGGGGGCTCTTGTTCCACCCGCCTCCCCCCGCTGGCCGCTGCTTTCCGCGTCTCCGAGTTCAAGCCCCCCCGTCCCCCGTCCGCTCCCACAGGTGTACGCCTTCCCACCATTTGCTACTGTACCCCCCACCCCCTTTCCCTTCCCTCCCGACCTGCACCTCCCCCCCCTTCCAGGTGTACGCCTTCCTGGCCCCCACGCGGGCGGTGGTGGGGGACATCGTGCGGGAGAAGGAGCTGAGGCTGCGGGAGGGCATGCGAATGTTGGGTGCGTGCGGGGCCTGGGTGGGGGGCGGGAGTGGGATGGCGGTGGTGGCGCGACAGGTTCGCAGTTCCCTCTCAGGGGCCTGAGATGCAGAAGGCCTTGCGTTGCTGATACCGTATCCATCGTTGTCACCACTTCTACTCTCCCTCAACTTATCTCTCTAAGGGCCTTTCCTTACCGCAAATCGCGAACCCCCAGGGCTGACCGAGCCCTCCTACTGGGCCTCGTGGGCCCTCACCCACTGGGCCCTGCTGGCGCTCAGCGGTGCGCTGTGCGCGGCGGCCGGCACCTACCCCTTCGCAAACAGGTGCGTGTGCCTCTTGGTTCACGCACATGGTACAGAGGGCCGCTGCGCTCGACTCGGGGAGGGGCGCCCCGCTCTCTGCGGCTCTCCCTCTGGCCTTAGATACACAGTAAACACAGGCCGGGGTGTAGGAAGGCTCCGGTGCGTGTTCGGAAGGCAAGAGCTGTGGCACAGCAAGTCTCAGACCCGCCGTTGCTAGCTACGATGCCCGCTCACTAGGGCTGTTGCTTGCCGGCCTCCCCACCTGTGCATCCCAACTGTCCGCTCTCACAGCGCCCCCAAACGCACCCGGGCCCCCCCACGTCCCCCCACCCACCCCCACCCCAGCAACGTGTGGCTGATGCTGGCCTTCTTCTGGCTCTACGCCGCGGCGCTGGTGGCCTACTCCTACTGCATGAGCACGCTCTTCGCCAGCAGCAGGGTGGTGAGGAAGGGGGGCGCTTGGAGGGGCGCTGGGGGGTGGGGGGGGTAATGTTGGAGGGGCGCAAGGGGGGCGGGCGGGCGTGGGGGTCTGGGTGGTGGGCGGGCGCCGGGGCGGTGGGGATGATGGCGTGGAGCAGCGAATGACAAGTGTGTGCAGGGATTGGGCTCCGGGGTCACACGGAGGGGGCCAGGCCCTGCCGTCGCCCAAGTGCTCCGAGTAGATGTGGGCTTCTGCCGAGCCCCACCAGCTGCTCCGAGCTCCCTTCCCCCTCTCCACCCCTTCCCCCTTCCGCCCGCTCCCCCCCAGGCCGGCACCGCCAGCCAGCTGGTCTACGCCCTGTCCATGCTGCCCGGGTTCATCATGCCGGTGGTGGGAGGAAGGGGGGGGGGAGGGAGGGGAGGGGGAAGGCATGGTTCTGGGGGGGGAGTTGCTTGAGGGGAGTCGTGGTGGGCCTGGGGGGGAGGGAGGGGAGGGGGAAGGCATGGTTCTGGGGGGTTGGTTGGTTGAGGGGAGTCGTGGTGGGCCTGGGGGGGAGGGAGTAGAGAAGGGAGCAGGGAGGGGAGGGAGGTGGTGGGGAGGAAGGAGTGAGGGGAGGAAGAAGGCATGGTTTGTGTAGTGCGGTGTGTGCAAGGGGAGTGGTGGGCCCACACAAGCTTCGCACGGCAGCCGGCCCCACACATGTGCCGTACGCAACGGGTCTTGTCGTACGCAGGTGTACCAGTACGGCAGCTGGACGTGGTACGCCGCCTGCCTGGCGCCCCCCTCGGCCGCCTCGCTGTTTGCCAACGTGCTCATCAACTGGGAGATGGTGGCGGAGGGTGGGTGGGGGCAGGGTCGGGGCAGGGCCAAGGGCGTGGGCGGGGTTACAGTGCAGGGCCAGAGGCGAATGGGGGAGGGGAAGGCCTGGGCAGCCGTCGCCAGGAGCCGCAGTTCATTCTACGTGGCATCCAGTGTGCCCACACGCGAAGCGCTGCAATCTCTCGTGCAACAACTGCGCGTGCTGCGTGCTGCGTGCTGCGCCCCGCAGGCATCACGCTGCGCACGCTGTGGACGCCCATCAGCTCCGCCAACGGCTTCTGCGCGGCGTCCGTGCTGTGGCTGCTGGCGCTGGACGTACTGCTGTACGGCAGCCTCACGTGGTACCTGGACAAGGTGGGGGGGGGCCACGTGGGGTGGTGGTGGGGGGGGTAAGGTGGGCATGCTGTTGAGGGCCTGATGTGAGGGTGAAGTCCAGGGTGTCTCAGCAGCCGTGCCGTATGCTGATGCCGCCGTACACGTGTGCACGTGTCGTACGCAGGTGCTGCCCAAGTCGTACGGCCAGCGCTTGCCGTGGTGGTTCCCCTTTGACCGCCGCTATTGGGGGGTCGAGCGGGGTGCGGGGGCGGGGGCGGGCGCTCGCAAGCTGGCGGCATCGTCAGGGGACGGAGGTGCGCGATTGGGATGGGAGCGGCGTGGATTTGGGAGGAAGGCCCTGTGGGAATGAGGGCTCAAGCCAGTTGTTGGACGCTTGCTGGTCCCCTCTGGCCTAACCACCACCCTTCACCCTTCCCCAACCGCCCTCCTCCTCCCTGCCGCGTCTGCAGTCACCGTTCCGCTCCTGGCCCCCGGTGACGAGGAGTCGCAGCACCCCTCCCCGCAGCGCTCGCCCCACCCCTCGCCCTCGCGGGGGCCCTCGGGGGGCGGCGCCGGGCCGGGGGGCAACGGGGCCGCGGGGCCCGGGGGCGACGTGGCTGTGTGCGTGCGGGGCCTGGTCCGCACTTTCCCCTCCACCTCGGGGGGGCCGCCCAAGGTGGCGGTGGACCACCTGGACCTACAGGTGGGGTTGGGGGTTGGGAGTTGGGAGTTGGGGGTTTGGTGACCACCTGGACCTACAGGTGGGTGGGGAGGGAGGGAAGAGGCACAAGGGGGTGGGAGGGGGGAGAGGAGGGGCTTGGGGGTTGATGGTGTGGAAGTGGGGAGGAGGCTGGGGTGGGGGGGAGGAGGGGCGGAGTAGGAGGAAGGGAAGGAACGGAAGGGAAGGGAAGGGGAGGAGCGCTGTGTACTGCGCCGGGAGCCACGGGTACAGCTGTGGGGCGTGTTGAGGCGAAGGACGGGTGTGCATGGGGGCACAGCGACTGAAAAGGCTAAGGACCTTTTCTTCTATCTCGCTCCCACTCAAACCCCCTTGCCTCCAGATTGAGCGCGGCCGTATCACAGCGCTGTTGGGCCATAACGGCGCAGGTGCGGTGCCGCCGCATGCGCGTGCGCGTGCGCGTGCGCGTGCTTACCACCATGCCTTGTCTTCGCCGCCCCCTTCCGCCGAGACGCAAAGCACCCACCCCCATCCACCCTCTTGCCTCCTCCCCCCCCTCTCACCGTCCACCCCCAGGTAAGACCACCACCATCCACATCCTCACGGGAATGCTGCAGCCCAGCTCGGGCCGGGCCTGGGTCAACGGATTCGACACAGCCACCCAAATGGACCAGGTACCGGGGGGGGGGGGGGAAAGAGGGGGGAGGGGAGGGGAGGGACCACGTGCGTGTGTGTGTGTGGGGGGGGGGGGGCGGAACGGGGGCCAAGGGCACGGGGCTGATGAGTGCATGGGGGCGTGTGGGATCCGAAGGGTGGCGGGCGTGGCGTCCTGTCCTGACGCTAGACTACGGGATCGAGATCCGGATCGGGGAGCATGGAACCTGGAACCTGTTCGCTCCCACCCCGCCGCATGACTTATGGAAGTGCTTGTTGCGGCTGGCTCCCCTCGCTGAAGCCCTCTGCCCCCTCTCCCGCCCTCCCCCGCCACCCAGCCCCCCTCCCCCCCCTCCCCTTCCCCCCCCCCAGGTCCGTGCCTCCCTGGGCATCTGCCCCCAGTTCGACATCCTGTGGCCCGACCTCACCGTGGCGGAGCACCTGCAGCTCTACCTGGCGATCAAGGGGTGGGATGCGGGGGGCCCTGTGTGTTTGGGGGGGAATTTGGAGTATTGGAGAGGGGCGGCGGGGGGGGGGGGAAATGGAGGGGATTCTGGGGGCAGGGGGGACTAGGGGGGGCTAGGGGGGGCTAGGGGGCCCCGGGTGGAGAGCCGGAAGGGGCACACCGCGTGGAGACCCAGGGGCGGTGGTTGCGTGGGCCAGAGCTGCAGCCTTCGTGCCTCCCTGCCTGCCTGCCTCCAAGTGCCCGCCCGCCCGCCCTCATCCCCCCGGTGGTCACACACCCGCCACGTACTTCATCCCACCCCCCTCCCTCACCTCCGTTCCCGCCATGCCCCAGCTATGACCCAGCCGATGTCCCCGCCGCTGCCGAGGCGGCCGCCGCCAGCGTGGGCCTGGGCCCCAAGCTGCAGGCGGCGGCCGGGGAGCTGAGCGGGGGGCAGCGGCGCAAGCTGTCGGTGGCCATCGCGTTCCTGGGGAATCCGGCGGTGGTGTTCCTGGTGGGTAGGGGGAGGGGAGGAAAGAGAGGGGCGGGGCGGAGGGGATAGGGGGAGGGGAGGGGGGGAGGGGAAGGGGCGGAGGGGAGGGGGGGTGGGGAGGGGGGGAGGGGAAGGGGCGGAGGGGAGGGGGGGTGGGGAGGGGGGGAGGGGAAGGGGCGGAGGGGAGGGAGGGCGGGGGAGGGGATAAGGAGAGGGGATAGGGGGAGAGGAGGGGGAAGGGTGGCGTGGACGTGTCACACATGACCTTGACCTGCCACCCACCCATCCCCTCCACGCAGGATGAGCCCACCTCGGGGATGGACCCCTACAGCCGCAGGTGTGTGGGGGATGGTGGGGGCAGGGCGGGGAAACCTCGACGGCAGATGGGGGCGGGGCTTGTGTGATTGCTACCGGGCGGGTCTGGGCCCAAGTAGGAGACGCAGCAAGGAGGTGTGTATCTCGGGCACCAGACAGCGGAAGGTGCCCCCGAGGCGGAGGCTGTGAGCGGGGGAGGTATTCCGGATGCTCGTGACGGCTCGTGCGCATCATCTTTCCCCTGCCCCCCCCCCCCAGGTTCACGTGGGACGTGATCCGCCAGCACCGGGCTGACTCAGCCATCGTGCTGACCACACACAGCATGGAGGTGGGGGGGTGGGGGGTGGGCTTGAGGGGTGAAGGGACGGGAAGGAAATCGCTCGCTGGACGAGCCTGGCGGGGTGGGTGGTTAGGCGGGCCGCTGTAAGGGATCTGGCGAGGGGCCAGGAGCCGTCACGTGATGGGCTGCACCCTCGCGTTTGCCTCCTATGTCTGCCCCCCCCTGTCAGGAGGCGGACCTCCTTGGGGACCGGGTGGCGATCCTGGCCCGGGGGCGGCTGGCGGCGCAGGGGACGGGCATGGAGCTCAAGGTAGGGAGGGGGGAGGGGGGGCAGGAGAGAGGGCTGGAGATGCACGAGGCGAGGCCGACGGCAGGCGGGGCCGCAGGGCGTTCAAGGGGGGCCGTCACTCAGGCTAGCTGCGTGCGGTGCGGCAGCCCCCAAGGGGGCCGCCCCTCCCCCCCCCCTTGCGTGTCTTCTACGAAGTGTGCCCCTTCTCCACCCTCCTCCCCCCCCCCAGGCCGCCCACGGCGTGGGCTACAACCTCACCTTAGTCATGGACCCCAACCACCCCAACCAACGCCAGGTGCGCGACCCTTCACCCGCCATTCGTACAGCAGTAGTAACCCGAACCACGTTGCACCGGTGCGAACCGGTGAGGCTTAAGCACAGCCTCCTTGTCCTCTCCCACCCCCTGTCAGGGCTCCACCCTGCCGCCCTCGCCCCACCCCGCCGCCGCGCCTGGGCCCCGTGTCTCCGCCAGCGGCGGCGCGGCGGCCGGCGGCGGCGCGGGGGCGGTGGTGGCGGCGGTGCGGCTGCACGTGCCCTCGGCGGAGCTCCTGTCGGCGGCGGGGTCCGAGGTGGGAGGGTGTTCACGTGTTCTTGCCTCTCCACTCTTCAAGCCATGCAGACCTCACACGTTTGCATGGATGTGCAAGGGCTACGTTACTCCGGTTGACATCGCTTCGCGCCTGACCCACCCCCGCCCCCACCCCCCTGTCGCCATTCCTTAGCCCTGGCTCACCCCCAGCCCCAACCCCCGTCCCTGCCCCAACCCCTCAGGTGGTGCTGCGCCTCCCCCGCGAGGCCGCCGCCGCCTTCCCCCCCCTCCTCCGGGAGCTGGAGGGGCCGCTGGGGCGGCAGGGGCTGGGGGTGGCCTCGTACGGCCTGTCGCTGACCACCCTGGAGGTAGGGGAGGGGGGAGGTTGTTGCGGGGCAGTTCAGGGACAGCCCTTCGGTTACAAAGTCAGTAGCTTTACAGCCGGCAGGTGCAACCTTGACTCAAGTCACCCGCGCCCGCAGGAGGTTTTCCTGTCCATCACCGCCGCCGCAGAGGCGGCGGCCGCCGCCGAGCAGGACGGCCTGGGCCCCGGCCCCGCCTCCGCCGTCCCCACCTCCCTGGGCACGCCCCCACGCCGCCGCTCTGACCCAGGCTCTCCCGCCGCCGCCGCCCGCATCAGCACCTCCGGCGGCGCCGCCAGCCCGCCGCCGCCGCCGCCGCTGCCGCCGCCGCTGCGCGGCTGGCGGCTGTACGGCCAGCAGCTGCGTGCGCTGCTCGCGAAGCGCGTGCTGTGCGCGCGGCGCGACCGCCTGGCGCTGGTGACTCAGCTGGCCGTACCGCTGGCGCTGGTGGCGCTGGCGCTGTACATCGGATCACTCCAGGTACGGCACTGTACGGCACCGTATCGCACGTACGCCAGCTCTAATCCCCGCCGTTGTTGCGCCCCACGCGTTTCCGCCTTTGTTTCAGGTCCGGGAGCCCAGTGAGCCCCCCCTGGAGCTGTCCCGCTCCGCCGCGCTCATGGACCGACCCCTGGGCCTGTCCGCGGCCCCGGGGGCGCGCAACGCCACGGCCGGGTGCCCCGGCGGCGGCGGCGGCGGCGGCGGAGAAGGCGGATCGACGGGGGCATGGGCCCTGGCGCTTCGGGGTCTGGGCCTGACGGGAGGGGCAGGGGGAGGCGGGGAAGGGCTGGGGGCAGGCGGGGAGTCGGGAGCGGGAGCGGGTGGGGTTGCGGGAGTGGGCGGCTGCCTGGCGGCGTTTCTGGCGGGCCACCCCGCCCGAGTGGCTGCGGGCATCGTCGACAGCGGATCCACGGCCCTGTTCACGGGTGAGGGCGGTTGGGCTGGATCTCGTCGGATCTCGGATCTCGGATGGGGTGAAAGTAGGCACGGGACGGAGGTTGGGGGCGGGCACGAAGCACGAGGAGAGAATGAGCCGGGGCATGATTCTCAGGCTGGTTCTCAAGAAGGGCTGGACTTGGCGTTGCGACCCTGGCCTCTCCACACACCCCAGGTGACGTCAAGACGCGCAAAGCCACTCTGGAAGACTACCTGCTACGGCGGTGGTACGTGGGCGGATCCGGATCTCCCCTGTACGACTCGATCCACCTCACCTCCCTGCCGCCGCCATCAGCACTGGCTGTCGGCGGCGCCGCCAGCGCCGCCGCCGCCGCGGCAGCCGCCGCCGCGCCGCCACTCGCCTTCGTGCTGCTTACTAACCAGTCGGCGGTGTCGGCGCTCCCGGCGGCGCTGACTGATGCCATGTCGGCGGCCATGTCGTACATTGACCTGGCCCTGCCGGGACCTTTCATCTCCCAGCCGCCGCCGTCTGCTGCCGCGCTATCAACCAGCTCTCCCTCACACCCGGCCCGCCGCCTCGCGGCGTCTTCCTCTCCTTCGTCAGCCCCCTCCGGGCCTTTCGCCTTCTCCTCCGTCTCCTGGCCGCTGCCCACGCTGCCCACGGAGCCCGTGGTCCGCGTGCAGCGCGACGCCGCATCACTAATGCTCGTCCTGTGCATGGTGCTGGCCAGTGCCGTACTGTCGGCCTCATTCGTGGTCTTCGTCGTGCGGTGAGGACCCACCGCTCTGTGCTGTGCGTGCTGCGGGGCCCCGGCAGAGCACGCCACTGGGATTCAGCTCGGTTCTGCCAACATTGACAGCCACCTCCTCGCCATTGTTTCCCCTCACAACCATCACTCACTCCCTCGCTCCCAACACCCCGCCCCTGCCCAGCCCTGCTTACAACCCCTGCCCTCAGCTCCCTCCTCCATGCCTGTCAAATAACTTCCCCTCCCCCCCCTCCTCCCCCCCTCCCTCCCCCCCAGCGAGCAAGACAACAACTCCAAGCACCTGCAGCTGGTCTCCGGCGCCCCCCCCTCCGCCTACTGGGCAGCCAACTACGCCTGGGACCTGACCAGCTACGCGCTGTCGGGGGCGGGGCTGGTGGGGCTCATAGCCGCGTACCGCCTGCCTCAGTACAGGTGTGGTGTGTGTGTGGAGGAGGTCGTGGGGCAGGGGGGCAGGGCCTAGGGCAGCTGCAGGAAGGGAGGGGACTGCTCAAGGGGGAGGTGACTAGACCCGGTTCGCTCGGAGCCAGTGCAGGGGCGGGGTGAAGGGGCGTGTGTGGGCGCCGGCCAGGGGCAGGCGGGGCGGGGTCGGGGCAGGGGCTCAGTGTATACTGCAGTACAGACGGGGGCCGTGGTCAGGGCCTGCTCGGGGCCTGTATGGGCCTTGGGTCTTTGGCCCCCGAGCGCAGGCGTGGTTCGTCGCCAGTGCCGGCTGGTGCGGCCTGCCTAGTTACAGACTCCGGCCTTCACTTTCCATCCCTCGCCAACTCTCCCCCACCCCCTCCCCCAGCGGCAAGCGCCTGGCTGCCACCGCGGGGTTGCTGGGCGGCTTCGGCCCCGCCGGGCTCAGCCTCACCTACCTTGCGCACTTTGCGTTCCGGGTGCGTGTTGCTGGGCCAGGTTGGGGGTGAAGGCTGGGATGTGTGCGCTCGTGCGTGTGCGGTGCGCGACGCGCCTTCCAACCCTACCTGACACTGGCACTGGCCACACACCTCTCCCCCCCCGCCCCCCTTCCACCGCTCGTTCTCTTTCTCCTCTCCTTCAACTGCACGGAAATCACCCCCCTGCCCCACCCCACACACAGGACGAGATGCGCGCCCTGCAGCGCCTCAACACGGCCTACTTCCTGACGGGCTACCTGGGCTTCGTGGTCACATGGGTGGGTGGGTGGGTGGGTGGGTGATGCGGGGGGAGGGGGGTTGGAGTGTCAGGCTGCGCTCTGGTGTGGTCCCGTCTTTCGGGCGAGTCCGTCTGATGCGGGGTACCCTCACCCCCCATAGCGCTCAACCTAGCCTTAGAGCTATGAACACGCTCCTGCTCGTCCTTTCACCCCCCAACTCCGTCCTCCACCCCCTTCCCTTCCCTTCTTCTCCCCGGCCCCCCCTTCCGCACAGATCATTGACCTGATCATGCTCATCGTGCCCCCCTCGGCCCTGGGCCGACTGGGCACCATCCACGCCTGGACCAAGGCCCTGCTCCGCACCTTCTCGCCGCACTACTGCTTCGCAAAGGGCGTGTACGACGTGGGCGCGACGTACAAGTGAGTACGGCATGCGTACGGCGTGGGATGCGAGTCCAAGCCGGATGGACCCACGTCGGGATGGGAGCTGGGGGTCTCTTGCCCCCGTAGGCCTAGGGCCGCTGCGATGAGGTACAGGGGAAGCCACACCACACTACACTACACCACACTATCTTTGGGTGGCCTGGGTCCCATCCTATCGAGCCACGTAGCCACACACGGGTGCACGCGCACGCACGTAGCGGTCCTTGCTTGCAGGCATGGTGTGGTCGAGGGGGAGGACGAAGAGGGGTACCGGTACGCGATCGACAAGCCGTCCCAGCCCGTTCCCAAACCGGTCCCCCACCCCTTCTCCGCCCGTTTGCCCCTCAGCACGGGGTTTCCCTTCTTCAGCCGCGGCCAGCCGTTCGATTGGGACGTGTTCGGGTGCCCCATGGCTCACATGGCGGTGCAGGTGGGGGGCGGGGAGGGGGGATGAGGGGCTTACCAGGGGTTGGACGTTTTGGGCGCCTGTGGCGTCTCGCAGGGCGCAAGTGCCCGATCTCGTTAAGCACATCAGCCAAGGCGAGCTCCCTACACTCTGTCCGTGTCGTCGTACAGGCGGTGCTGTACGGCGCCATCGCCCTGGCGTACGACATGGGCCTCTTCGCGACGGCGCGCGCTCGGCTGCAGGTGAGCGCGTGGAGGGTGACGGAGGGCGTGGAGGGCGATGCATTTCGAGTTGGACTTTGACTTTGCACTCTTTCTATAACGTCATTCCCAACATGGGGCTCCGCAGGACCTCATCGCTGGTCGGGGCTGGCTGGGCAGCGGCCCCCGCCGCGCCGGCTCCCCCCTGGGGGTGGCCCTGGTGGAGGAGGGGGCGCGGGCGGCGGGGCGGCAGGGGGGCGGGGGGGCCCAGGGGCACGGAGAGGAGGAGCAGGAGGAGGACGAGGACGTTGCGGAGGAGCGAGTGGCGGTTGAGGAGGGACTGCGGGACGGCTGCCCGGTGAGAAATGGGGATTGATGGGCAGTGTAATGGGGAGGGGGCATCGAAGTGCCTTCAAGGGTTGTTCGGGATGAGGGGGCGGTGACCGCGGTGTCGACTGCAGGCTTGCCCAGGCTCCGGTGCAGGGAACTGTGCACCCTTGCTTCCCCCGTTCCCCTTCCGCTATGCCTCCCATATTCTGCCACCACACACACCACCCCTGCCACGTCTGTCAACCTCCCTCATCTCTCTCCCATACCCCATCCCCATCCCCATCCCTCCCCCCTCCTGCCCCCCTCCCACCCCCTCCCACCCCCAGGTGCTGCTCCAGGGCGTGCGCAAGGCCTACCGCCAGGGCCTGTTCCGCCCCCCCGTGCCGGCGGTGCGGGGACTGTGGCTGGGCGTGCCCCAGGGGGAGTGCTTCGGACTGCTGGGAGTCAACGGAGCGGGTGAGATCTGGATCCGGATCTGGATCTGAATCCGGTCGTGGATCTAGACCTGGAGGATTGCATTTGCGTTCCTTCTCGTGCTTATGCGGAAGGCCCACGCTCAAGGCGTCCTGTGCACCTTGACCTATGGACCGTGTGGCCGTGTGGGGACGCTCCAACCCCCTCCTCCCCATCCGCCCTCCCTCCCCCCACCCGCCCCCCCTCCCCCCCCTGTCCTCCCTCCCCCCCCCCCAGGTAAGACCACCACCTTCCGCATCCTCACGGGGGAGGTCCCCCCTGACGCAGGGGACGCCCGGGTGGGGGGGGCCTCTGTGCGCACGCAGCGGTCGGCGGCGCGGCGGCGGCTGGGCTACTGCCCGCAGTTCGAGGCGCTGCCGGGGGCCATGACGGGGAGGGAGGTGGCCACCATGTACGCCAGGTGCGTGGGGCTCGGGCTGGGCCCGGACGGGGCCTGGTCGGGGCCTGGGATGGGCCTGAGTCGAGCGCCGGGTGGAGGGCAATGGGCTCATGGTGGAGGCGGCCACGACGTGTTGAAGCACCGGGGCGGCGGCCCGTCACGGGGGGGCGTGGGGTCCAGGGTCCGCAGGCGCTGCGCAGCTGGCGAGCGTGTTGGGCTCTTGTGCCCCGCGCCCCGGGCGGGGGTGATGGTGTGGCCGGTCACGGTGTGACGCAGAGGCCGTTCCCCACTCCCCGCAGGCTCCGCGGCGTTCCCGAGCCCTCCGTGCCCGCTCTGGTTGCCGACCTGCTGGGGCGCCTGGGGCTGGAGCGGGCCGCAGACCAGGCGTGCGGGGGGTACAGGTGGGGCCGTGGGAGGGGGGGGCGCGGGGCATGGCGGATCACGGTGGGGCTTCCTTGCCAGGCCAGGCCTCATCCGCCGTCAGCCCCTGCCCCGCCGGCTCGCCTTCGTGATTGCAAAGATCCGTAAAAAAATCACCCCTGCCCTGCCCTGCCCCCGCCCCCCTCCCCCACCCCCGCCCCCGCAGCGGCGGCATGAAGCGCAAGCTGGGGGTGGCGGTGGCGCTGGTGGGCGACCCGCGGGTCACGGCCCTGGACGAGCCCAGCACCGGCATGGACCCGGGGGCGCGGAGGGGGCTGTGGAGCTGCCTGCAGGTGGGTTTGTGTGTGCGTCGGGGGGGGGGCGGAGGCGGGGGGGGGGGGGGCTGGACGGAGGGGTGGAGGGAGAGGGCTGCCAACCTTCCCCATAGGCAGGCGGGTCGATGGGGCTGTGGTCTGGAGAAGGGCGGCGTAAAGGCAGTGCCCCCTGAACTTGCCTCACTCAGCCTCTTGCCTGCCCTCCTCTCCTATGCCCTGCAGAGCGAGGTTATCCGTGCAGGTGCGGGGAGGGAGGGAGGGAGGGAGGGCACCGGCGAAGATAAGTTTGAGAAGACGCCCTTCGCGGGCGGGGCCTTGCCTGGCGGGACGACGGGCTGCCCCTTGGCAGGCCAGGACAGAGCCGGGCAGGGCCGTCCCACCCCCCGCCCCCTATCCCTCCACCCCCCCAGGCCGCACCGTGCTGCTGACCTCCCAATCCCCCCAAACCCCAACACACCCACGCCCCCCCAGGCCGCACCGTGCTGCTGACCTCCCACTCCATGGAGGAGTGCGAGGCGCTGTGCTCCCGCCTCACCATCATGGCGGGGGGGCGCCTGCGCTGCCTGGGCACACCGCAGCACCTCAAGGGCCGCTTCGGGGGCGGGTGGGCGCTGGGGGGGAGGGATGGCGGGGGATACGTGTGTGGGGGGGAGGGGATGGAGAGGCGGATGGGGATGAGGGTGGTTGCGCGGGGCGGGGGGAGAGCGCGTCAAGGAGAGAAGGGGAAGGCGGGGAGCAGTCTGTTGCATAACCCGCTTCCGTCTCGCCCCTGACCCCAACCCGTGCCCCGAAACTCAAACTTGGCTTCCAACCTGCCCCCACCCCACCCCACCAACCCAGGTACCTGCTCGAGGTGAAGACCCTGCCCCGCAGCGCCAGCTCCGCCACCCTGCTGCCGCTGCCAGCCCCGACCTCCACAGCCTTCGCCGCCGCCGCGGGAGCCCCCACCGCCGCCAGCCCCACCCCCGATGCCCCACCCGAGGCGGGGGCGGGGCCGGGGTCCGCCGAGGCCGTGGCTCAGTGGCTGGCGGCCGTGTGCCCCGGGGCGGCGCTGCAGGAGGTGGACCAGAACCGACTCACCTTCGCCATCCCCAGGTGGGGGCCTCAGGGCTTGGGTGGGGTGGGCCTGGGTGGGCAGGGGCAGGACAGACGCGAGGCGTTGAGTTGGGTGGTCCCCAGCTTACCCACCTTCATCCACCCTATCCCTCACTCCCTTCCCAATATGTCCCAATTTCTCAAACTATCTCCCTCACTAGGCTGCCGCTCTATCTCTTCCTCCGCTCTCCAATGCTCCGAAAATCATCTCCCTCACGCCCCCCCCCCCCAGGGGCTCCGCCGACCTGGCCGCCCTGTTCGAGGCGGTGGAGGGGGGCCGGGCCCGCATGGGCCTGGTGGACTACGCACTGTCGCAGGTGCGCAGCACGCAGCACGTAGCACGCCTAGGGGTGCGCAGCGCGCAGCACGCAGCGCACACGGCGTGTGCGGCTCGTCGGGGGTGGGGTGGCGAGCAGGGGCCGGGCTGGGCTTGGGGCGGGCAAGCCACTTGGCTCGCGCAGGGGTGGTTGAGGCGGTTGGAGGGTGGAGAGGGGCGTCTTGCGGCCGAGATGATGCGCCCCCCTGACCTCTCGCCCCCCTCCTCCTTCTTTCTCCTCTTCCCCTCTCCCCCCAGACCACCCTGGAGCGCGTCTTCGTGGCGATGGCGGCGGAGGCGGCGGGCGAGGAGGACGCCGCGCACGCACACCCGCATCCGCACCCTCACGCCCACGCCCATCCCCACGCCCACCCACACGGGGCCCATTTTTGAACCAACTTGGCCGCCCGCTATCTGCAGCTGTGGGAGCAGGGCCGGGACTTGGCTGGCGTTGTGGGAGACGGAGCGAGGGAGGTGGCAAAGTGGGGTTTCGGGTGTGGGGTGCAGGGGGCGGAGTGCGTGGTCGCCTGGTCGCGGCTACGGGAAATTATGAGCGGTGGTGTAGGGATTCGCTGCGTGGCAGGGAGACGCATGAGGTGACCTCGGGAGGGCGGTGCAGGTCTGAGGCGCTGGAGGCAGGAGACAGCGCCCGGGCGTGGGCGCGAAGGCTGCCGAGCCATCAGTTGTTGTCCTCGGTAGTGAGCTGAGCGAAGAGAGGTTCCGGACATACATGCGCCGGGTGGTGGAAGCGCGGAGACTGTCCACGAGGATCCTTCTCCTGCTGGCCCGCGGTCCCGTGCACAAAGCTGCTCGCAGGGGTCGTGCAAGGTACTCGGGATATGACAGACGAGGGTGTGCTATGCTCGCAGGGGCCGTGCAGCGTAGTCCGGACGACGACGAAGGGCGATGCAGCTGAACACAACTTAGCTGGTGGTGTGCGGAGGGTGTGCTGGTGGGATGAGGCCGGGCGCATCGAGAACGGGGTTGGGGGGAAAAGTTGTTGCGCGCACGCCGTGAATGAAGTGGATCTGACATTCTGACTGCATGCGCAAGTGCCGACATGTTGAGGTTGCACAAGAGGCCCTTTGCCCAGTAGGGACGGCCTTGCCCGACGCATTGCGAAGGCAAGCCACGCATGCCGGTCCTGCAACCGGATGATCCACATCTCTCTGCCCGTTAGAACCGCCCGAAATCATCCTGCATCCTGCATTCTGCATCACGCACCCATGTTGACCCCCTGCAGTCGCACACACACTCCGGGCGCACAGCAGTGCAGTGGCACCCACATTTACCCCCCCCCCCCCTCGCGCTAGGCGCACAGTCGCCGTCACAGCCACACCCCCAAGCGCTCGCACCACGCAGCTTCGCCCGCTCCCTTCCATGGAGCCATGGGCACCCAACCCCGCCCCACAACTGCGCTCGGCACATGACAGTGCGACAGCGCCACCAGTGCCTCAGTGCCGCAGCCCCGCCTCGGCTGCGTCTGAAAACCGCCGCAGATCCATATCCAGATCTCTAATGCCTCAGCCCCGTGTCCTCCGTGGCCTGCCGTACCATCTCCATGAAGGCAAGCAGGTGGGGGGGGCCGATGGTGTCGGCGCCGGGGTACGGCTGGCCCTGGGGGTGTAACGGCGTGGGGTAACGGATCGGGAGGGGCGGGCGCCGACGGCCGGTCGGTCACCCGCTCACAGCATGGCCTCCGGCCAGCACCACGCACAGCGCACGCCGCACGCCGCACCCGCAACGCTCAACCCAGACACGACCCCCCGAAGCACCCACACGGCAGCACCAACACCCCCCAAGGCAAACACCCCACCCCACCCCGCCCCTCTCGCCCACACACCTGCATGGTGAGCTGCCAGCCGCTGTCCAGTGCGATCCGCTGCGCCAGCGCCGCCACCCACCGCGTCTGCGCCGCCACGCGCAGGCACAGCGCCCCCAGCTGCCCCAGCGACAGCCGCTCCGCCTGCCCCGACTCCACCTCGGCCTGGACCGCCACCAGCGCCTCCACCTGGGGTTGCGTGTGTGGGGGGGGGGGCGTGGGAAAGGGGGTTTATGGGGATGAGGGTTTTGGCGGTGCGGGGGGATAGAGTCGCGGTTGGCGTGTGAGGGCCCCCTTGTGGACCCATGACCGCCCAGCTCCACCCCCACACCACGTCAACCCCACCGCCCCCCGCCCCCACGCGCCACACGCGGCCCCGCACCTGCGCCTCCCTCGCCAGCACGGCCGCCGCCGCCGCCTCCCACAGCTCCAGGCTGGCCCCGAACGTGAGCGCCCGACTGCGTGCCGTGAAGTAGAGCACCATGTCCAGCCGCATGTGGGGCGGCATGCCGAGCACCGCCCACAGCCGCTCCAGGCGGGAGCGCACGAAGGCGCCCGCGTCCATGGCCCCCGTGGTGTCGTCGGAGGGCAGGGGCGGGAGCGCGAGGATGCCGGCGGGGGGGGAGTCGGGGTCGGCAGCGTCGAGGGCTGCGGGGAGTGAGTGGTGGGGTGGAGGAGGTGTTGGGGTGGGGGGGGTGGGGGGTGAGGGGAAGGGTTGCAGGGAAGGGGATGGGTTCGTGGGTGGGCGCGTAAGGCGAGCCAGGAGAGGGAGGTCGCTGCCCCGACCGCGCAGCCGTGCACACCCACCGAACAGATCCGCCCGGAACGCCTCGAGCCACTCCTCCGTGACCCTCGCCTCGGGTTCCGCGCGGGGAGGGGTGGAGGGGCGGGAGAGCTGCGGCGGGGGCGTGGAGGCGTTCGGCATGGTGGGGGGCGGCGGGCGCCAGTGCACCGATGAGGCCCCAGACATGGGCCGCGATCCGCCGGTGCTGCTGGGCCGGGCCTCGCCGCTGGCCGTGGGGCGGGCGGAGGTGCCGTCGTCGTCGTCGCTTGTGTCGCCCGCGCCCGAGGGACGGCCCGTGCCCATGCCGCCAGGGAGGGCTCGGCCGAGGCGGCGCCGCTGGCCCTTGCCTGCCCTGTGGGTGGGGAGAAGGGAGGGGGGAGCAGGGGACCGGGCAGGGGGTGGTCCGGTAGTGCATTGCTCGCGCTATTTCGGCCGCCGTCCCGGAACTGCCCAGGTCCGCCCAGGCCCAGGCCCAGGCCCAGGCCCACGCCAGGCCCACCCCGGGCCCACCTCTCGGTCCTGCGCTCCACGCTGAGCGTGGCCAGCTCGCCCACGTGCTGCCCCACGTGGTCCAGCGCGGCGCGGATGAAGTCCGGCAGCGAGGCAGCCGTGAGCAGCTGCTTGGAGGCGGCCGACAGGCAGGAGGCCAGCACGGCATCCCGGGAGAGGGCCGAGTAGTTGAAGTCGCTGGCGGTGCTGCGTAGGTGGGGTGCGTGGGATGGTGTAGCGGATGGGCGAGAGGCGACCAGGGAAGGAGAACGGGCAGGGAGGGTCAGGACGAGGCGGCCTCGCGCGGAGCGATGGACTCAACGTTGCCCCACGCCGGGGGTCACTACCCAAAGCAGAAGCCCCGTTCAAAGCCGCCAATGCCACGCCGTTTCGCTCACGTGGTCTCCTGGATCTGCCCCAGCTTGACCATGAGCCGCTGCTCCATCTCGTCGGGGGGCAGCGCCAGCGCCTCGGGGCCCAGCCCGCTGTCGCGCAGCAGAGCGTCCTGTGTGTGTGGGGGGGGGGGCGGGGGGGTAGGTAGGGCGATGGGAGGTGGACTGGGAGGGCACGTATCCCTTGCTCCCACCGCCCCTCGCCCTTTTGAACCCCGCCGCGTCTGCTCTCCTGCCAACACACAGAGTCCATGCCTGTCAGCCCGCAGGGCGGCGTGTGGCGGGCCGGAGGTACGCGGCCCGTTGCGCCCACCCAAAAGCACACGGCACACGAGCCCTCCTCCCTCACCCACCCCACACAACCCCCACCTGCGCCGACGCGACCTTGTCGTGGTAGGCGCGCAGGTTGGACTCGGTGGCCGCCGCCAGGTGCCGCAGCTGCGCCTCGATGACCTCGGGGGGCAGCGTGACGCGCATCCAGTAGTCGGCGGAGCGGCCGCCTGGCGGTTGGGAGTTGGTGGTTGGTGGTTAGCGGTTGATGGTTAGCGGGGCGGTCAGAGGGAGGGTGGTGCGGGGGCGGGTTGTGCACAGGACCGTGGATGCGAGAGAGCGCGGCGCGCTCGCGACGCGTCCTCACCTGTGCCCTTGGAGTTGTGGGTGGCGCCCAGGTCCCGACCGCCCTGCAGCGGCGATCCACCCCCGCCTCCGCCTGCCCCCCCTGCCGCGCCCGCGCCGCCGAACGACCCCTGCGTCCCCGTCGGCCCGTAGCTGGGCGAGTGGCCCAGGCCGGACGAGGGGCTGAGGCCGCCGCCGCGCCCCACCGAAAGCGCATGCCCCGGTGCCCCCCGCGGGCCGGGGCTCAGAGGCGAGCCCCCGCCGCCGGCCCCGCCCACGGAGGCTGCGGGGCCCCGGGGCGGCAGCGGTCCGGCGCCGGAGGGCGAGCGTGCGAGCGTGGGGCTGCCGTAGCGGCTGCCGGGGAAGGGAAAGGGGTGAGGAGTTGAGGGTTTGAGGGCAGGAGCACGGTGATGGGGACTTGGGGAGCTGGAAGGGAGGCTCCTGAAGAGGATGGAGCGCAGGTGGTGCAGGGTGTGTAGAGGGTGCGTGCGGTGTGCGTGGGTGGGGCCAGGCCTAGCCTGGGTGTCTTAGCCCGGCCTGGGCCTGCCGGGGACCATGTGCCTGTCCTGGCCTTGCCGCAGCCTGGGCCCCCAAGCCTCCCCTGGGCAGTCCCTCAAACTCTTCCTTTGACACCTCCAGCACCCAGCCTGCCCGGACCCTTCCCGTCCCACCCCACAAAATTCCGTGTTCCCATCCCCAACCCCACTCACAGCTGAGGGTCCGAGTGGCCTCCCTCCAACCCCAGCCCCAGGGCACTGGGGCCGCCCGCCAGGCCCTTGCGGGACGAGCTGCCGGCGACGGCGCCCAGCAGCTGAGATCGCCGCATCATTGTCGTACCGCCCAGCGTGCCTGCCGTACCGGGCGCCGCCGGCTCGTCCACCGTACGGAGCACCCGGTTGTACATGCGCTCCAGGCGGGCGCCCACCGTGTCTGACGTCACGGCTGCCCGTACCTCCTTGTCGCCCTGGTGGGCGGAATGTTGACACGTGGGGCCGCGCGGGGTGCGGGTGTGGGCGGGTGTTTGTAAGGAAGGCTGTCAGTTCTCGAGCTCTGCCTCCTTCCCCCTTCACCTTAACCGCAGATCACCCCCTCGCCCCGGCCCAGAACCCCCGGACCCCCCGGGCCTCGGACCGCGCACTGCCCAGGCACGTCCTTCCCCCCCCACCCCATCCCATCCCCATACCTCACCCCACCCCACCCGCCCCCACCTGCGGCGCGCGCAGGTTGGTCTGCGACAGGTGCTTGTGCAGCTCCACGCGGTGCATGGAGCGGGTGCGGACGTCGTTGACGGAGGGCTGGAACACGCCTGGGGGTAGCGTGGAGGGGGTGGAGGGGGTGGGGTGGAGGGGCGGGGCGGGGGGAGGGGAGCGGAAGGGTGGAGGGGAGGGTGGGAGGGGTGGCAGGTGGCGGAGGCGGGTGGTGGGTGTCAGGAGGAGGGAAGTCACGAGCGCAGACCGGCCTAGTGACCTTCCCTTTCCTCTCCTCGGCCTATCGGGCTGGACGTTTCACGGGCCCTCCCGCTCCAACCCCATCCCAACAACACCCCAAGCCCACGCCCCACGCCCCACGCCCCACACCGGCCGGCAGGAAGGCACCCCACCCCCCACCCCCCCCACCCACCCAGGGAGTTGAGTCTGAAGTGCCGGTTGTCCCTCAGCACCGCGCACGCCGCCACGCCCTTCTCCATGCGGTCGACCACGTGGGCCCCACGGCCGCTGTCGAGCAGGGCGGCGCGGGCGGCGGCGGTGGCGGCGCCCTGGCGGCCGGCGTCCTGCCTTGAGGCCTGGAGGGGGGTGGGACGGCGTGGCGTGGGGAGGGGTGGGGAGGGTGGCGGACTCGCAGCAGAGCAGAGCTGGAGGCTAGACCCGCACAGGCGGGGTGAGAAGCCGCAGCCCCACCCCTCCCACGCCGCCCCGGCCCTAACCCCCTACCTGGTCCCCTAACCCCCTACCTGGTCAGGCGACGGGCTCCGCCCGGGGCTGCCCTTGGCCCCCGCCGTGCCGCCCGTGCCTCCCTCCACGCCCCCGCCAACCCCCCCGCCCCGGCGGGGCCCGGGGGCCTTGGTGCGTGAGGGCGCCTCGCTGCCCGCGTCGTCGCCCGCGTCCCCTCCATCTGGGTCGGCCCCCTCGGGGTCCACGTGCCGCGTCAGGAAGCTGGGGCTGAGGCCGGGGTAGACCAGGGAGGACTGGGGCACGGTGCGGGAGGCGAGCGCGCCGGTGCGGCGCAGGTCCTCGAGCTGGAGGGGGCGGGGGGGAAAGGGCGGGGGCGTGGATGAAGGTAAGGGGGAGGGGTCCCGGCGGGTGTGGAAGGGGGAGGGGCCCTGGCTGCGCCTCGGCCCCGGCCGTGAAGACTCTCTCGCGGATGTGGTTTCGATAGCGAGCCAGGCGGCGGCAGAACTGAGCCAAGGTCAACCTTGGGGAACCCCATGCCCGCGACCATGCTCACCGTGTACACGGGCTCCAGCGACTGCATCCTGCGCGTGTCCCTCGGCTGGTAGAGGCCGTGCAGAGCATCCTCGGTCCCCCCCGTGAGGGCTGGAAGTCGCGGTGACATAGCTCTTCGCGAAAATTGCTCCTTTCCATACTCTTTGTCAATCAATCATCTCTCTATCAATGTCTAAGGATTACTTTAAGAAGTTCGAAAGGTTCGCACAGCTCTGGGGCAAATGGACTGAGGCGTCTGTAAGCCGGCAGTTCAGTCTCTATAAGCGATATAAGAGACTCTTTTGAATGGTGCTGTAGGACCAGAAATGCATAAGCGCGACGCGAAGGTGGAGGCTTGCATCTCCGCGCCTTCCGCGAGGCGCCATCTGGCCCGCGCGAGCTACCCCACCCACCGCACGTCATTGTGCTCAGTCCCAGCTACACTGAAGCTCCGTAGAGCCACTCGCACGCGTCTGCGGGCCAGTCCCGCCAACCTCCATCCTCATCCGGCGCAACACACGCACGATGGCGCGATCGATCTCAGCTTCCCACAGCACTACCCTGCGTACAGAGCGCCGTGTCAGCGTTGGCTCGAGCGTCCGAGTGCCGACGCGCACGCTCGTCGCGCGATGTGTCGCGTCGCAAGCGAGCGCGCCTAGCCCCAACACCGCCAACGCTGCGGCAAAGATGGATCGGCGCCAGATGCTGGCATCTCTGCTGGCGGGTGCCGTGCTGCTGCCGGCCGCGCCCTCCCTTGCGGAGGGGGCCCTACCCAAGGTGCGTCCCAGGGCTCTGCCAGGGCTGGGGTCAGGGGCCCAAGGTCAGTGGGGGTGGCTGTGGCTCTGGGGCGAAGTCCTCCAGTCGACCGAGACCGGTCAAACCAGGATTGCATAACCTCCAGCCCTGTACTTCACGACGGCACTAGGGTGGACGGGTCGGCAGCCGTCCTCTCACGCGGCACATACCGTACCCCCTCGCCATGCCCAGATAGCTGCACAATACAATGACAGCGGCGCGTTTTTTGGGGGGGGGGCCAGGCGCTCAGCGGGGCTGCGCAGCAAGGACCGAGCTCTCGCTCGTTCAGTCCACGCGTTTCACGCACCTCTCCACGGCGCCGCATGTGGCCGCCGGGGCGGGGTCCGTGCTTCCGCGCCTGTGCGCTCCACGTGTGCCTTTGCGCCTGTGCACACCTCGGAGTGCAGGGAACCCCGAGCAGAGCCCGGTCAGGAGTCCACGCACACACCAAAACCAACCCTCCCCACGGGCCCTCGCGCTCGCAGGCCTTCTTTGACGTGAACATCAACGGGGAGTTCGCGGGGCGTATCGTGGTGGAGCTGTTTGGGGACGTGCCGGCGGGGGCCTCGCGCTTCTCCGCCCTGGCCGAGGGGGCGGGGGGCGTGGACTACCGGTGAGGGGGTGGGGGTGGGGGTCGGAGGGGTGTGGAGGAGGGGACGGGGCCGATGTGCGGGCTTGAGGAAGGGTGAAGAGCGGGAAGAAGAGGTGGGCGTGGGCGTGGGCGTGGGCGTGAGAGAGAGGGGCGTTGGGGGCTCTCCTCAACAACCGTGGACCGTGACAACGAGAACCTCTGACGGGCGGCGCATGGCAGCAGCAGACCGGGAGGGCATCCGGGCGGGGGGGCGGGGGTTTACCGGCATCGTAGGCTGGGGCCGGGCCCGGCCCGGGCCTGCGCCTCGGGCCCTCAGGGGCTGGAGCACGCGGGGATAGGGACGAGTCCAGAGTTTCTGGGAGAGAGCGCTGCCATGTCTCCCATGTCCCCGTCCGCCCTCTCCCCCGGCCGGCTGTCGCTCCCTCCGTAGGCTATCCAAGTTCAACGGCGTCCTCCCGGTGAGGCCCTGAGCGCATGCCCGGGGACGAACCCAGGCCGCCTGGGGGCGGGCAGCAGCGCAGCGCAGTGCATGGGAGTGCAAGCAGCCCCCTGCTGGCTGCTGAGGGGCGTGTGGGCGCCGGGGAGTTCGGCAACGGCCCGCGAGCCAGACTTCCCCCTAGCGCCGAGCCCCCATCCAATCGACCCACCCACCGCACCTCCTTCAACAGCCTCGGCCCATCCTCCCATCCTCCCACCCACCCACCCAACCAACCCCCAGACCTACATCCGCAACGACGGCGTCAAGTCGCTGTCGTACTCTGCCACGGAGGTGTCCCCCATCGCCGAGGGGGACCTGCTGGAGCCCCTCATGGTGGGGGGGAGGGGGGGAGGGGGGAGCTGGGCGGGCGGGAGGACAGAAGAGGAGCTGGGCGGGCGGGCGTGTGGGTGCAGTCAGTGTGATGTGGAGGACTCGCCGAGAGGTATTGCTGCTGCCCTGGGCAGGGCAGTGCCAGCGGACGGGCGCAGGTGGTCGGTGGGGCAAGTGCACGGTGAAGCAGGGGGTTTCAAGGCCCAGGCCAGAACCCGCGTTGCGCCCGCACGCCCCCTGCCTCCCGGCCGCAGGACGAGATTGACAAGCAGACGCGCTCCCACGACCGGGCGGGGCTGGTGTCCCTTACGGTGCGGGAGAAGGAGGCGCGGCCCACCAAGGAGCGCCTGGTGGCCAAGGTGGGGGGGAGGAAAGGGGCGTGGGGATGAGGATCGGGGTTGAGGCGGCGTGCGGTGATCTCCAACGATCAGACCTCGGCTGGGTGGACGAGCGGGGAGGGAGAGAAAGTGTTGGTGATGGGCCGGGAGGGCGGGCAGGGCTCACTGCCGAAGCAGATGGTCCCAATATAAATCGCACGGCTCGGGTCCCCAAAATCACGGTCCCCAGGACGGCAAGCTGATCACTGTGCTGGAGGTGGCCGGGGAGGCGCCCAACGGAACCCAGTTCTGCATCACCACCGCACCCAGGTGCGCTCTACGTGCTGGGGTATTCCTGGGCGGGACTGCTTTGCTCGTTGCTTCTATACCCTGTCGCATCCGGCTGGTGGGCCAGACCCGGCTAGTTGCACGTTGCATTGACCCAGGTGCGTAGGGGCGGGGAGGCCTTGCTGAGGAGCAGCCGGCCGTCTGCCTTAGGCCCCGCCTGGTCATGCTGGATTGGGTTGGGACGGTTAGGTCTTCATCGGTGGTGGTTGGGTGGTGGGTGTTTGGGCCTCGACCTCCCTTCCCCACCCGACCGCAGCCCGGAGCTCGACGCAACCAACCTCATTATCGGTCAGGTGCGCCCTGGGGCGGCATGTTTGCTGTCTGATATATGGGTTGGGGTGCTCGAGGCAGGGAGCATGGGGTGTGGGTTGGTCGAGGCGGGCGTAGTGGACCACGGGGGCGGGGACAGGCTGAGGGCTGGCCGGGCCCCCGAGTGCCTCCCTCCCGCATCGCTACGTGCTGCCTGGTGCTACGATGCCGGGTGATGGAGGGCGCCGAGCTGCTCGAGCTGCTCTGCTCTGAGTTGCAATACGTTGGACCACAAGGGGTGCTGTAAGTTCCCTCTCTCTTCGCTGCTGACACCCACCCACCCCACGCCAGGTGGTGGAAGGTGCTGAGCTACTCGACCGCATCTCCAAGCTGCCCGTCAACAAGCCGCGTGACAGCAACCCCTACTTCCAGGTGTGCGTGTGGGGCGTGGGGCGTGTGCGGGGAATGGAGAGAGGATGAGACACACAGCCGTGCTGGGCTGTAAACCCTTCGCCCGATGCCGCTGCCGCCCGCCAGGCCCTCACCTACAAGCCATCTACCTCAGCCCCCCTGTTCCCCATCGTCTAAACCTCCTACCCCTTCATCCTCCCTTTGCTAACCCCAGGCGGGCAAGGCTGTGGGCGACAAGCGGGCCATCACCGCGGAGCGCGCATTCTACCGCCCCTTCCAAAAGGTGGTGGTGGCCAAGAGCGGCACCATCGCCTGAGCGGTGGCGGGCAGCAGTGGGTTCTTGGAGGGGGGGCTTGGAGGGATGGGAGGGGCTGCAGGGGTGTGGGGAGCGCGTGAGGGCGAATGCGCGAATCCACGACGGTGTGGATGGTTCTTGGGCGGAAGGGTGGTGGCGCCACGGTGCAGAACTGGGTCCGCTGTGACGTGCTAGTGTTGAGGGCCGCTTGGCTTATGGGGGTTTGGTTGGGGTGAAGTGACTGGGGTCGCGAAGTCCTGGGCTCGGATGAAGGCGGGCGGAGAGGCAAAATAAGAGAACGAAGAGGCGGGAGAGACAGAAGCAGAACTGGGAAGGACAGCGGGCAGTGTGGTCGTGATACTGAACCGGAGAATATCACGTGAGATGACATCAATCGGAAGCAGCTATTCGGGCGTTCGGGGCGTGAACAGGCGGATGACTCGTATGGTCATGGAGTGCGGTTGGCCCCCTGGCCGCCTCTCAGTAGCAGTTGCAAAGCCAGGTAGCTTTCTAGGCTGAGGCACACGAGCCTCCCGTGACGTAAGCTCGCTCCGGGGCCTCCAAGCGTGTAAGACCGGTGCCAGGACAGCGATGCACCCGTGCGTTAGCAAGGGTGCACTTGCTGCTTCCCCTTGGCCGCACGCATCCTGCCATACTGGCTCCGGCCTCTTCCCACACCTCTCGGAATCTGCTCAGCCCCCTTCCATTCCCGCTCCACCTTCAGGCCACTCAGCCAGCGGATGACTGAGCCATGCGCCTGTTCTCCCCGTCAGCACTCACGAACACACCTGCCCAGGTACCACGCATTGTCTGCTGCCCTCCCACCCACGCAACCAACGATCTCTGCACGTGGCCAGCCCCAGGCACCTGGTCAGCCAACGCCCAAAACTGCACTTGCCCTGATGCAATGCTTGGCGTGCTGCCGTCCCCCACCCAACCGACGTTCCTTTCCCGCGCCAAGCCACTTCGCAATGCAGCCCATGCACCCATGTACCACACTCCCTTCACTGGCACGTCTGTCTCTTCGACTGTTCCATGCGACTTAACTGCAATGCACGTGCACTCGAGCGTCCCGTGCGCGCAGGAGCCGGGCAGTCCGCTTCCTCCACGCCACGCTGTCCCCGCTACGCCCCATCAGGTGCGTCTGCGGCTCGGATGAAGACCAGTCCGGAGGAGAAGCTGTGCAGTCGGGCGGGCTGTGGGACAGGGAGGCAGGGGGGCCAGGGGGCAGGGGGGCAGGCAGGAGTCGGCGGGCGTGGGAGCGGGTGGGAATGGGTGGACGGCAGGGGTGTAGGGGAGGGGGGACGGCAGGGGTGTAGGGGAGGGGGGACGGCAGGGGTGTAGGGGAGGGGGGACGGCAGGGGTGTAGGGGAGGGGGGACGGCAGGGGTGTAGGGGAGGGGGGACGGCAGGGGTGTAGGGGAGGGGGGACGGCAGGGGGGACGGCAGGGGTGTAGGGGAGGGGGGACGGCAGGGGTGTAGGGGAGGGGGGACGGCAGGGGTGTAGGGGAGGGGGGGGCAGGGGGGACGGCAGGGGTGTAGGGGAGGGGGGACGGCAGGGGTGTAGGGGAGGGGGGGGCAGGGGGGACGGCAGGGGTGTAGGGGAGGGGGGACGGCAGGGGTGTAGGGGAGGGGGGACGGCAGGGGTGTAGGGGAGGGGGGGGCAGGGGGGACGGCAGGGGTGTAGGGGAGGGGGGACGGCAGGGGTGTAGGGGAGGGGGGACGGCAGGGGGGACGGCAGGGGTGTAGGGGAGGGGGGACGGCAGGGGTGTAGGGGAGGGGGGACGGCAGGGGTGTAGGGGAGGGGGGGGCAGGGGGGACGGCAGGGGGTGTAGGGGAGGGGGGACGGCAGGGGTGTAGGGGAGGGGGGACGGCAGGGGTTGTAGGGGAGGGGGGGGCAGGGGGGACGGCAGGGGTGTAGGGGAGGGGGGACGGCAGGGGTGTAGGGGAGGGGGGACGGCAGGGGTGTAGGGGGAGGGGGGACGGCCAGGGGGGACGGCAGGGGTGTAGGGGAGGGGGGACGGCAGGGGTGTAGGGGAGGGGGGGGCAGGGGGGACGGCAGGGGTGTAGGGGGAGGGGGACGGCAGGGGTGTAGGGGAGGGGGGACGGCAGGGGTGTAGGGGAGGGGGGGGCAGGGGGGACGGCAGGGGTGTAGGGGAGGGGGGACGGCAGGGGTGTAGGGGAGGGGGGACGGCAGGGGTGTAGGGGAGGGGGGACGGCAGGGGGGACGGCAGGGGTGTAGGAGAGGGGGGACGGCAGGGGTGTAGGGGAGGGGGGGGCAGGGGGGACGGCAGGGGTGTAGGGGAGGGGGGACGGCAGGGGGGACGGCAGGGGTGTAGGGGAGGGGGGACGGCAGGGGTGTAGGGGAGGGGGGGGGCAGGGGGGACGGCAGGGGTGTAGGGGAGGGGGGGGCAGGGGGGACGGCAGGGGTGTAGGGGAGGGGGGACGGCAGGGTTGTAGGGGAGGGGGGGGGCAGGGGGGACGGCAGGGGTGTAGGGGAGGGGGGACGGCAGGGGTGTAGGGGAGGGGGGACGGCAGGGGTGTAGGGGAGGGGGGACGGCAGGGGGGACGGCAGGGGTGTAGGGGAGGGGGGACGGCAGGGGGGACGGCAGGGGTGTAGGGGAGGGGGGACGGCAGGGGTGTAGGGGAGGGGGGACGGCAGGGGGGACGGCAGGGGTGTAGGGGAGGGGGGACGGCAGGGGTGTAGGGGAGGGGGGGGCAGGGGGGACGGCAGGGGTGTAGGGGAGGGGGGACGGCAGGGGGGACGGCAGGGGTGTAGGGGAGGGGGACGGCAGGGGTGTAGGGGAGGGGGGGGCAGGGGGGACGGCAGGGGTGTAGGGGAGGGGGGACGGCAGGGGGGACGGCAGGGGTGTAGGGGAGGGGGGACGGCAGGGGTGTAGGGGAGGGGGACGGCAGGGGTGTAGGGGAGGGGGGACGGCAGGGGTGTAGGGGAGGGGGGACGGCAGGGGTGTGACGAGGAGAGACATGGGGAACATGCGCTTGCGCAGCCGTACCACGGCATCCACACTCCCCACCATGCACCCGCATCCCGCATCCGAACCCGAACCCCTGGCCCCACCCACCGCGCCCTCCACGGTAGATCCGAACTCCCCTTCGACCTTGCCGCCCACAAACTGCGCGGATAGGGATGGAAGGCGAGGAACCCGTCAGTGAGGCTCTGGCTCTGACTTCGGGCCCGCCCTTTCCCGCCCCGCATCTCTCCACCGTGGCACGCGTCTCCCATGCCCCAAACAACCTCCCCATGACTGCCCCACCCCTGCACGCCCTACCCACCGCCGCCCTGGGCAGGCACCGCTCCACGTCGGACCCCTCGAAGAAGGGCAGGGAGCTGCAGGAAAGAGCCAGCGCCCCCACACTCTTCCCAGGGCTCGGGTTCGCCCCTGTCCATGCCCCTGCGCCCGCTCCTGCCCCAGCAGCTGCCCCTGCCCCTGCGGTGCCGGCGGCGGGAGGCGGCGGCGGCGCCAGGGCTCGTGCGTAGGCCCTCAGGCGGTCTCGCATCTCCCGGTGCGCCGCGGGGAAGTTCCTGCGGGCGGGCGGAACCGCAGCAATTCACCACCTCCCTCCTGAAAGTCGGACCCGGACCCGGACCGGGACCCGAACTCGGATCCCGACCGCATCTCCCGCATGTCCCCCCCGCCTATCCCTGCAAGGGTTCTCAGACGGTGGGTGCCCGCCTCGACCCTAGCTCAACCCCCCCCTGCCTGGCCCCCCACCCCCACTCACTGGAGGTGCACCTGCAGGGCAGTGCCTGGGGCGATGGGCTCCGCGGTACCCACCGTCATCAGCGGCCGGGGCGGCCCCTGCTGGAAGAACCTGGGGGGGAAAGGATGAGCCAGATGGGCCAGGAGCAGATGTTAACTGCCAGCCGTCCACAGCACAGCGATCTAAGGGTAACCTGTACGGTGGGCGAGTGGGCGAGTGGTGGGTCAGCCTAACGGTAGGCTCGTAGGCTCGTCACAGAAGCGAAGACGCGATCCAGATCCAGTTCCATGCGCCATCACAGTTCCGTACCAGTTGCGGGTGACCAGGTGTGGGGGCGGCGCTGCGGGGCCGGGGACGGGCCCGGGGGCGGGGGCGTGCGGGGCGGGCAGCGGCGCGGGCGGGGGCGGGGCTGCGATGCCGCCCGCTGCGGCACTCCCGTCCCCCACCCCAATCTTGAGGGCGGTGGCGAACTCCCCCGTGGTTAGGGCCTGGGACATGGCCCGCTGGAGCTGCGGGAGGGAAGGGCGGCGTTGGCGGTAGGGAAGAAGGGAGGATAACAGTGGAAAGGTAGGGAAGGGAGGGTGCGCTCCGCATGCCCATGCCCAGCCCTTCGCCCCGTCCCCTTGCCTCCCTGTGCCGCGCTGACCTCCACAATCTGTCCTCCCTCTCCAAATCATCCTCCTCTCCCCCTTCCCCTTCCCCTTCCCCCTCCTCCGCTCCCCACCGGCCGCTGCACGGGCTCTCCGTCCACCTCCCACACCGTGTTGCCCTCCACCCCCGTGGCCCGCAGCAGTGGGCCCGCGCCCCGGAAGCCGGGGGTCAGCAGGGAGTCCAGCTGGGGGCACAAACGGGGAAAGCGGGGAGGGTGTGTGCGCCGGGGTGATACTTGACGAGTTGGAGTTCGGAGGGAGAGCAGGAGGGGTGCCGTCGGGTGCGAACCAGTGGCTCTGCCTCGCTGGCGTCCCGGATCCACCACAGCCAGCCTCGCAGCGGCACGCATGCACCCTGCTGCAAGCCTGCCAGCCTTCCACACACCCAGCCACACCTACGCCAAACTCGAACACTGGACTTCAGGAGGGGGGCCACGGGAGACTCAGCCCTTCTCCTGCCTTCGGGCAGCCCCGCTTGTCAGAACCCCACCCACCTTTAACGGGCCCTGCATCACCACGCCCACCGCCCCCTGCGCGTAGGCCCTGCCGTTCAGGAACACGGCGCCGAAGCTGCTCTCGGACTCGCCCCAGGCCCCGGGAGAGGTCACGCCGCCGACCACCTGCAGCCGTGCAGAGAGAAAGGGGGTGCGCGGAAGCCACAGCCTGAGCTTAGGGGCCAGGACCCTGCTGCGCCCTGGCCTCCAGGCAGTACCCATGTGCCCTCCGCCCCGGAACCGTACTCATGCCTCGAGGAGTCGAGGGCCGGATGGGCCCTTCTGTGTCCAGGCGCTCCTTCCGGCTTTCCTGCAGCCTGCTCCGTACCCGCACCTCCACAACTCCCGCCTGCCCCCCAAGCCCCCATCCCAGCTCTCTCTCCCTCTCCAACTCGATGAATTTACCCCTCCCCCTCATCCCCGCACCCTTTCCCCGCCCCCACCTGCATGCCTGGAGCTACGGAGCCGAACCGCCTCAGCAGCTCCTCTATCGCCAGGAAGTGTGGCGTGCTCAGAACCAGCGCCGCCACAGCCTCCTGCCGCTGGGCCCCCTCTCCCCCTGCCCCTCCAGCCCCGCCCGAGCCCGGGCCCGGACCCGGCCCTGCGGCTGCCCCTGACCCCGCCCCTGACTCCGACACAATCCCTCGTTGTTGCCATGCCTGTGTGGCGCCCCAGCCTCCAAACCCGAATCCAGATCTTGACCGGCCTGCCACGTGCGCCGCACTGGCTGACGCCGCCGCCGCCGCGGCGGCGGCGCTCTCCCTCGCCGCCCGCACCACCTCCCCCCAGCCTCCCGGCGCGCCCCCCAGTGCCGGTAGCGAACCCTGCGCCGGCAACGGGCCCACGAGGCAAAAGCAGAAACGTCACGCGTCCCACCGACCAGGCCCGCCGAGGCCCAGCAATCTACGGCACGGTAATCTGTTTGTGGCGCCAACCGTCCGTGCGTTAAGGGGCCCGCCCTGGGCCCGGCCCGGGCCCCACTCGCCTGGTCCGTGTGGAAAGAGCGCAGGGCCACCCCGGGCAGGTGGGCAGCCAACAGGGCGGCGGCGCCCCCGCCCTCGCGCAGGCCCTCCCTGGAGGGGCTGGGGCCGCCTGACACCGCCTAGGGGTGCCGCCGGGGCCCAAGGTAGGGTTTAAGCCGGGGAGCGAGGAAAGCCGGAGAGCAGGGGAGCATTCGGCGCAATCCCAGTCCTCGCCAGTAGTCCCCCAGCGGCAGCGTTGACGGCCCCCCCCGCTGCAGTACGGCATGTGGGGGCTCGCAGTGCATGCATGCTCCCCCCGGCAGTACCAGTAGTCCGGGCCCTGCACCGCCTCACCCTCAGTGCGCCGCCCACGAGCGTGGGGGCGTGCGTGCCGTCACACGTCAGCAGCTGCCGTACGTACTGGTGCGGGAAGGGGAGAGGGAGTGACACGCGAACGCAACCAAGGCGCAGGTGGAGTGGAGGTTGGACGAGATGCGCAGAGCGCAGGGCACTTGCCTCCCCGCGAACCCTCGCCCGGTCCCCCCGCACCGCCCTTGCCGCCTTTCACACTCCAGGAGTACGTCCAGCCATTGGCTCCTGCCGGTTCCAGCCCACTTTCCGAGCCCCACCAGCCACTGCCACCCCGCGTCACCCGCCACCCGGCCTCATCCATTCCCCGAGGGAGGCCCCCGGCGTCGCTTGCCTGCGGGAGCTCCGCCAGCCCCGTCCCCCACTCAGGGTGGGGCGAAGCGAAGAGGGCTAAAAGGTGCGGGGGCTGGCTGGGGCGGAGAGTGGAAGGGTGGGGCAGGGCGTGGAGTGGGGTCAAGTCCGCTGGTCCTCAGTTTGCCAGCGCACCTGTGCACGGACGCCTAGGAGCTAGGACCCCACCCCGCGCCGTCCCCGCCCTGGAACCCCCCTAATAGCCTTGCCTGTCAGTGTCATATACACTCTGAGTCTGCTATTTGTGTCCTGACAAGCTCATCGCACCCGCTGCGGAGAGTCTGCTTGACGGTGTCCGCGAGCTGCCGCGCCACGGCCAGCGGGCTCCGTCCCACGGCTGCAGCGGAGGCGAAGACAAAGGCCGGCGCCCCTCCACAAACCCCCGCGTCGTCCGCCGCTATGCTGCTGAGAAGGCGCCGCCCCGCTAGCCGCCCCATGGCGCCCGGGGCAGCGCTATTTAGCGACGCCCGGAGCGGGCGTGGCACGAGGCGGGCCTCCCCGAGCGTGCGCGCGGCGAGAGCGCTGACAGTTGCGGCTCGCTCTTAGAGAGGAATTTGGTGTGTACTTAAGGGCGCGCAGAGCGACTCGAAAGACAAGAGGAGAAAGCGGGCAAGGCGAGGTTTCGCATCGCCAATGCCCACGCACCAAAGACAAAACCCCGATGCCGCACCACTTTGCTCCAGAGCTGTAACACTGCATACATCGAGCTTGATTGCGCTGAACGCCTGAGACACTGACAACGTGCTCTTCCACGTAGCTCTCTCCCACGTCCCCACGCCGGTTGTTCCGCAACAAGCCGCTTAGCGCTAGCTAGGACCCTCCTCTTGACGGGCTACCGAGGAGGGCTCCTAATTAGCCATGGGAGGCTCGCAGTCGTCGCAAAATAACGATGGGCGTAGGCGCCAGAACGGCCAGGCCCCTCCTCCGCCCCCGCCTCCGAACTATCAGACGCAGCCTTATGCACCTCCTCCGGTTTACCCGACGGGGATGGGCCAGGTGAGGGCGTAAGGCGCGGCACCATGAGAAGCTGCCCCGCTTCGGGTTCAGCACTGAGACGCCGCCCTGCCTCGCAGTACCCCCCCGTGATGATGCAAAACACCCCTTCATACTATGGAGCAGCACCCCCGCCACAGCCCTACCAAGCGGTGTATCGGGTGGGTCATTGCGCCCGTCGCCATCGGGGGCAACGCAGCAGCGCGAGCGCTGCTCGTTTGCTGGGCAAGGTTGCCTCGCCCTGACGCGGCTGCGGCCGTCGGGCGCGTGGCCTCAACCTCCGGCCGGCACCTTTATCCGTTGCCCCCAACCGGCCCCAACCCTCGTCCCCGCCGCTTGCCCCTTCGCGCCTCCCGCCCGCGCAGCCACCCGTGCCCATGCCCATGCAGCAGCAGCAGCAGCAGCCGTACATGCAGAACCAGTACGGCCAGCCGCCTCGGCCGCCGGTGCCGACGCAGGAGTGCCAGACCACGGCCACCATCCGCAACCAGGTCAATCTCAAGAAGCCGACCCTCGCGCTGGCGCCGACCGGCCAGCCGGGCGTGTTCAACATTACATTCAGCTTTGACGCTTCAGCGCCATGCCGCGTCACGACCTTCGTGTGCGCGCACGAGGACGTGCGGCGGGCCTGCAAAATTACCTCGCCCTTCCCCCCGGCGCCTGCGATCAGCTTCCCCAAGGGGGTGAGCCGGCACGGCTGCAGCACGTGTGGGCGGGGGCATGCCACGCAGGCACATGGAGCGTTAGCAGACATGGGCAACATGCATGCATCACGCGGCGCGATGCGTGTGGACATCGGGTAGAAGCGGGGGCGTCTTCGAGACACGTGCCTCTGGGCCTGGACTGGGCCTCGGGCCGCACCTGCAAGCGTCCCACCTTCCACCGCGCTTCAGACCCGGCGCCCCAACCCCTCCCTTTCCCTCCCCTTCCTCCTTCCCTCTCCCTCGCACTTCCACTGCAGCTGAACCACAAGTTCTCCGCCGCTACCCCCGGCGGCGCCTCGCACGTGGTCAACACGGTCCGCGCCTCGGCCCGGGACCTGACCTCGGTCTCGAACGACACATTCCCGGTCATTATCCGCTTGGAGGCTGTGCTGGAGGACCCCACCCCGGCAGGTGCGAGGGGTCTCGTGCACGGGCTCCCTCCTGCTATGATGCGCCCCCCCCTGGCTCCGCGTCGAATAACAGCGCGGTCGGTCAGTGCGCTACGTCTTTTCCAGGGTCGTGGGGGGCAGCGCGTCCATTCTCGCTCTCTTTGCTGAAGCAGCCGGCGGATAGTTGTGGCTTCAGTCGGTCACCGATGTGAACCTCCGAGTGCCCTCCCGTTGCCTCACATATCCTCCCCCTTGTCCGTTCCCTGCAGGGGCCGCGGGCTCTTCGGCGGACGGCGCGCGGATGCTGGAGGGGCTGGAGGCGGGGTGTGAGCTGCCGCAGTGGGTGCAGAGCCAGACCACGTACGCCAAATTGATCAAGGAGGACGACGGCAGCTGGGGGCTGCGGGTGATCAAGCAGAAGATCTGGGTCAAGGGGACGGCGTACGAGCTGCAGGTGGGGGGCCGTCCTGCGGTCCTGGGCCTGGGGGCTGGGATCTGGAGCTGAGGTTACGACGCGTGACGGGGGGGGGGAGAGGTGCCTACACGGGCATTTGGAACACAGGCGCTCGCGCGAGCGCTTGCTGGGGCCTCCCTTTTGCCTACGTGCGGCGCCCCTCGTCCCCTCAACCCCGCTCCCCTCCACCTCTCCACCCTGGTCCCCGCTCCCCACTCCCCGCCATCCCGCTCCGCAGGAGATCTACGGCATGGAACAGAAGGGTGCCAACGGGACCACGGCCGACGGTTACGAGGACGTGGACGGCAACGAGTGCGTCATCTGCATGTCGGCCCCCCGCGACACCACGGCGCTGCCCTGCCGCCACATGTGCATGTGCCACGCCTGCGCCTCCGCGCTCAAGACCCAGACCAACAAGTGCCCCATCTGCCGCAATGAGATCGAGTCGCTTCTACATATCAAGATCAACAGCAAGCCAGCCGCGGGGGCAGGCGTGACGGCGGCGTCTTGAGCGAGCCGCTAGCGCTACCGCGCTGCTGCGCTGCCGCGCTTGCGGCCCTGCGAGGTGGACGGCGGAGGCGGCGGAAGGCGGGGCGGAGGGCAGCCAGCCGAGCGGGATGTGGAGGCGGAGGCGGCAGGCAGAGGCGGGAGCTGCTGCTGTCGGCGCGGTGCGTCCGTGCCGCGCCGTGGGGCCCCTGGTGTGGCCCAGCGATGCAGCGCGCAGGCGGGGATGCGCCCTTGGAAGCGGGAGGCAGCAGCCGTCTGGTCAAAACGCGGATGGGCCAGCAGCAGCGGGGTCCTGGCCACGCACCACACGGCCGGGGCACGGCACGGCCGGGGCACGGGGCACGGGGCACAGCACACCGTGGGGGCGAGGACGCAGCCGGCCGGGAAGGGGCAGCAGGCGCCCACGGAAGCGGGCGGACGGAGGCGGCGAGTGCGGCCAGGGTGGCGAGCCGCGACGCGGCGGAGGGCGCTGCTGGGGCTGGCTGGCTGGCTTGCATGCGGCCCGTGCCCTGCATGCTGAGTGGCGCGCGGCGCTCGGAGCAGCCGGGGCCCAGGGATCCGCGGCGGTAGCTGCCGCGGCCTCTGCCCGGGCAGGATCGCAACGGGGCAGCTCGGCCGACAGCGGAGAGGGCAACGGAAATTGTACCGCGTCTGTGGGACGCCGGATGCTGCTGGCGGGGCGCAGAACGTATATGCGCTCCGCCCGGGAGGGCTGCGGAACTTGGGCCCGGCGGTGGAGAGAGACGCGAGAGCGTTATCCATGCCCATGCAGGGGCAGGAGGTGCTGACAGGGGATGCGGGCATCTTTGAATGAGGGCTAGAGGGGACTGAGAGAGACGCCGTTGCGCGGGCGTCTTGTATTGTAGGGATGCTTCATTCTGAGTTGCGCTTTCGTGGAGCTCGCTTTGGGCTCGCGAGCTCGACACACAACGCGGCCAGCAAGGGCGCCGCAGGTTGAGTGGGATTCGTGAACGCGCAGATGTTGTGCTTGTTGTCATCTTACGTTAGGTACTGTCAGGAACCAGCCTTTGGTTCCTAGCGGCTACCGGATAGCAGTTCTTTCGCTTTGCAGTCGGTCGGCTTGCTTGGGCAGCACAAGCGCTGGTGGTCGCGAAGAAACAAGTCCGTTTGGGGGCAAGGGGCACTGGGAGTAGAACTATGGGCAAGGGTACCAGGTTTGGCCGGCGGCTTCTGGTGACGGGCAGAGAGGGGTTCAACAGATCTTGGGTCTTGTCATGGGACGAGGGAGAGCAGCACAGTTTGTATGCTAGGGGTGCTTTGCGGCGCTCGCATTGTACGTTTGGGTGCTCCGGCGTGGTTGGAGCTGGCTGGCTATGGAGGCCAAGATCGTGGTGGCGCAGTACCGGTACGTGGAGTTGAAGACGATGCCCGTGCCGTGTCTCGCCAGGATGTAAGTGCAGTGGAAGGCATTGGAATGCCGGGTTCCAACTCACAGGCTAGACAGGTCCAGAGGCCCCTCCGCCCCTGAGGCTGCCTGCTTCTCTACGGAGGCACGTGGACCCTTCACCTCGGACAGACCTGGAGGTCCTGCACGCGTATGGCATGAAGCACTTGGCCCAAGTAGCTTAGGCAGCAGGGCCTGGTCCCCTGCCGGTGGTGTCTGCCCTCTGCCGGTGTGCCGTGGGGTTACACGAGAAGGCGCAGCGCCGCGTGAGCACAGGCTGGGACCAAGGCAAGGGCAGCACAGCCGCGGCGGCGGGGACGGACGGAGGGGAGCGGAGGGGAGGGGAGGGGTTTGGAAGGCGCGAATCGAAGCTTCGTTGGTGGTCGCTCGTCACTCGGCGCGCCCAGCTGTTGCCCACCAGGCGCGTACAGATGCAATGTGTACGCCTGCAAGGCGGAGTGCAGGAGGAAGCGGTGTGGGCGTTGCATCAGCCGGGCGCCGCATGCCGCATATGACCTCGGCCCCACACGGGTTGAGCCCCTTGCCCGCGGCTACTCCCTCTGCCTAGCGCGTCTGTAGTCACTACCCCAGCGCCAAAATGTTCCCTGGAATGCCTGGTGGCCCTGGCGGTCCGGGTGGCCCTGGTGGCCCCGGTGGCGCGTTCGATTTCTCGGCTCTGCAGCAGGCCCTGAATGTGAGTCAGTGGCGCGTGCTCACTGTCCCTTCATAGAGAACCTCGTGCTGTGCCGAGGCTGGGGCGAGCGTGCGCAGCCGCGAGTGCAAGACGATTTGCATCCCGTGTGCTCTCCTCGCAGGACCCGTCCATCAAGCAGATGGCTGAGCAGATTGCTAACGATCCCTCGTTCAAGGAGATCGCCAAGCAGATGCAGGAGAGCTTCGGTGCTATGATGGGCGGTGCCCCTGGCGCCCCAGGCGCCCCGGGCGGCGAGGCGCGCGCTGCGGGTGAGTTTGTCAAACAGGGTTCTGCTGCGCCAAGCAATTGACGTCGGAAGATCTACCCCGGCCTCCTTGACGCGCGACCCTCGGATTCATAACTCGCAGGGATGCCGGGGATGCCCGGGATGCCTGGTATGCCGGGGATGCCTGGGATGCCCGGTATGCCTGGGATGCCCGCTGGTATGCCTGGCATGCCCGGGATGCCCCCTGGCATGCCGCCGGGTATGTTCCCGCCCAACTTCGACCCCTCCAAGTACATGGAGGCTATGCAGGGCATGTTCCAGAACCCCGGCTTCATGCAGATGGCTGAGAAGCTCGGCAAGAGCATCATCGAGGCAAGTACCCGGTGGCGGAGCGCGGGGGAATGAGGCGAGGCTCTGGCAGCGGCTGTCGGTCGAGGGGGCCCAAACCCCTCTCGCGAGTACCCGCACCTATCAGCAGCCCAGCGGTCCCCCGGCCGAGCTACTGTCAAACCCCACGACTTCTGTGCTGCTCTTGCATCGCTTCGCACCACTTGACACTGCTACCCCGGCTCCCACCCCCTGCGCAGGCCGACCCGAACATGGCCAACATGATGCGCTCGATGCAGGACCCCGAGTACAAGACGAAGGTGGAGGAGGCGCTCAAGGGTCTGAAGGATGACCCCGAGCTGAAGCCCATTCTGGACGAGCTGGAGTCCGCCGGCCCCGCGGCCATGATGAAGTGAGCAGCTCGAGGAGGGCTCGCGAGGGCTCAAGGAGGGCTCCGCAGCCCAACAAGCTCAGCAGCAGCAGGGGCAGCGCACAGGGTCCCGGGACTCCCGGCTTGGGTCGCAGCGAGCGGGGCTGCAGCCGCATCAGCGGGGTCGAACGAGGGGAAGCGGACAAAGAGTGGGGCTAATGTGCAGGCAACAGCGCAGAGTTGGGGCGGGGCAGCCTTGAGCCGGAACCCCGAGCCAGTCCGCAGCACGCTGGCGACTGCTCTACCGGCCCCTTCGCCGGCCCCCCTTCATCCCCACCCCCCTTTACATTGCGCCGCCCAAGAACCTGCACCATCAGCAAGCTTACCGGCTTCGCCCTTCGGTCACCCAACTCCCTCTTTTCCCCCACGAATCCGCCCCCGGCGCCAGCTCAACGACGCCTCCCTCCCCTCCCCCACCTCCGCTCTCTGCCCCCGCCCCTCCCCCCCAGGATGTGGAACAACCCCGAGGTGCTCAGCAAGCTGGGCAAGGCTATGGGCGGCGTGTTCGAGTTCCCCGGGCTGGAGGGCGGCGAGGAGGGCGAGGGCGAGGAGGAGGGCGAGGAGGGCGCCGTGGAGGAGACGGTGCACGGGGCAGCCAGCGCGGGTGAGAGCGCAAGCGCGCGCGTGGGGGTTGGTGGGTTTTGCGGCTACTCAGGGCAGGGCAGCGAGGCGGGAGGTACTGCACGGGGTCTGGTGTGGGGGTTCAGGGGGCAGCCGGGGGTTCAGAGGGCAGCGGAGAGCGTGAGGAGTAGCCAAACAGCCAGCGAACCCGGCCAGCAGAGGAGCAGCCAAATGACTTGGGTGCAGCGCTGCCCGCGAGCTCCTTGTGTACTGGGTTGCGTCGCAAAGAGGCAACCGCCGCGTATCCCCGACAACACCTTTCCTCATCAGCGACCCGCGGCACACGGGGCAGGGCTGGCCGTGCCTACCCTGGCTTGCTGCGATCTCCGTGCCACGCCGCCGGCATGCATGGCATGCAGGCCCCTCGCACGCTCAAGCGTGTGGGGTGGAGCCCTGCCCCGGCCGCAAGGCAATGCTGATTCCCATGGCCCCCATCGTAGCTCTCGACAGCTGCAGACGGTTGCTTGCGGATTCTCTCCTGCAACCTGCAGATGCGCGTTCAGGCGCAGAACACCACTCCGACCGCCGGCTCACCCGCGTACCCCCACACCACGACCCATGATGACGGGGACATGCCGCCACCGGGCTCCGCAACGCGGAGCCCCCTACCTTGCTCCCCACCCACCCTACCCTTTCCACTCCCCCTTCCTCCAGGCGACGTGGAGCTCCTGAAGCGGCTGGTGGCGGAGGGCGCCAACGTGGACGAGGCGGACGAGGAGGGCCGCACGGCGCTGCACTTCGCGGCCGGCTACGGCGAGATCGAGTGCTGCAAGGTGCTCGTGGAGGCCAAGGTGAGCCGGCGCCTGGGGCGGGGCCTGGGGCGGGAGGAGATGGGAGGGGCCGGGGGTGAGAGGGCGGGGCCCGGGTGGGAGGGCGGGCGTCGGGAGGGATCGAGGGGCCCGGGCGGTCCGAAAGCTGAGGCTACGGGGGATTACCTCACGTGCCTTCTCAACCTTCGATCGTGCCTTCCTGCTTGCCCCTCAGGCCAAGCTGGATGCCGTGGACACCAACCAGAACACGGCGCTGCACTACGCGGCCGGCTACGGGCAGGCGGAGAGCGTCAAGCTGCTCTTGGACAGGTGGGGCGGGGCGGGGGGAGGGCAGCGGCTGCACAGGGGGGCGGGGCACAGGAAGGGAGGGGGCGTGCATGCGGTGGGAGGGGAGCAGGATGTGACGAGGGTAGGGTGCAGGAGGGGTCCGGTTGGGCTGTTGATGCAGCTTGGGCAGGCGGGGGACAGCGGGTAGGAGGCAGCGGGGGCAGGCTACCGGGCAGTGGCATCCAGGTGCCAGAATACCGCATACGGCATACGGTGGTTGCAGGTCCCGCAAGGGCGCAGCGGCCGAACGATAGCCCGCTCCCACGAGCAAGCAGCACGCAGTCAGGGGGAGCCGGAGCCACCTCAACACCCCCACTTCAACCCAAGCTTGACCTGCTCCCGATCCCGCGCACTTGCCTCCGCCCGCAGCGGCGCCGACCGCTCGGCCAAGAACCTGGACGGCAAGACTGCCCTGGAGGTGGCTGAGCTGAACGAGCAGGCGGACGTGATCGCCGCGCTCAAGGCCGGGGCGGAGGACAAGGAGGAGGAGAAGAAGGAGGAGGAGGCCAAGGCGTAAGCCGTAAGCTTTGAGGCGAGCACAAGCAGGAGGGCGAGGAGGAGGGCGGAGCTGCCAGCGGCTTGGCGCGAGGAGCAGCCGGCGGAGGGCTGGCGTGCGGGGAGCGCCGGGCGGTTGCGAAGGGGGGCCGCGGTAGGAGCGCAGGGGGGCAAGGGAAGCCGGAAGGCTGGAGGGATGGTAACAAGGGAAGAGCAGGCCCAGCCCGAGCGGTGGGCCGTGTCAAAACGATGCCTGACGGCGGGGTTCGCCACGCGAACTTAGCACTGATACCCGATGTTGACGCAAATGACTGGGGTTGGGGTTGGGGTTCAAGAATCGAGGCGCTGAGCCGCTGGGAGCATGGCGCAAGCCCCGAGTTGTGGGGGTTCGGGCCGGACAGGTGTGAGCGGAGGGGCAGACCAAGGCCTGACGTGCTTTGCCTGGGGCCTGAGGAGTAGGGAGGAGACGCGGCGATGCCGGGTGCTGGCGATCCCGGATCTGCAACATTGACTGTCCACGACTCCATGCGGACTACTCTCCGGCTGGCAGCCTCTTAAGACCGGCACAACGCAGCTAAGCAGCCCCTGATTCCGACGGCTGGTTGGGGTTCTGTGCTCGCAGGGGCCGTGCAGCGTGGTGCGGACGACGACGAACGGGGATGCAGCTGAGCGCGTCGACGTAGCCGCTGCCGCAACGCGAGCGAAGAAGGCAGGGTGCCAGCAATGTGCTTTGCTGCGCAAACGGTACTTCCCTGGCTCCTGGTGTCGAGGCCCCCGGCGAGACAGGGGACAGAGGCGGCAGAAGTGCGTTGCAGCGGCTCAACTCCGTCAGACCCTCTAGACCTTCGTGACCCACAGGTTCAGCTCCGTGGAGCGTGGGGGCGCGAGGGCTAGCTAAGCGGGCGTCGGGCTCGCGGGCGGGCTCGGCCAATGGCGAGCCAGAAGCGGAGGACCTCCCACTGCTGCTCCAAGGTAAACAATGACGTAAGCGGGTCTGCTCGGCGGTCCCTGCTGGCGTAGCTGCGGTCCCGGCCCTCCCCTTTCCCCCAGCAGCCCTGCACCAGCCCGAGATCGTTGCTGGCCATGAACTTTCAACCCCAAGAAGGGTTCCACGTTCATAGGCGGCTACGCGTCACAGGCCTTTCTATGATAACCCTCCAGACCCTCTTGTTTGTCCTCACCAGTGCTTATGATTGAGAGCAGGGAAAGTTATCGACCCTGCGCTGGCTGTATGTGATCGACGAGACCAGTATCGGCCCAGTCTAGGGCCCAGTCTAGGCACAGTACCAGGCACTAAGTACTCGCACAACCCACCACACCGCACCTGACCCCACAGCACCTCACTAGTGCGCACCCGACCCCTTTTCCTGTGCAGGGGCTTCAATGGCAACTTGGCAAGCAAATGTTGCCATGCGCCCTGTCATTCAGGTCCATCCCACTGTTCCACCCTAGCTTGCCCAATGTACGCCAGCGTAGCTACCCCATGCAAGGACCATGCACTGCTGCGCCCAGCCCCACGTGCACGGCCAATGTGCGCATAAGCCCGCCCAGCCTATCCGGCCATGCCGGCCATGCGTCTGGGTCCGATGTCCGCGGACGCATGAGGGCGCGGGCCAACCGCCAGCCTCAAGCCCTCAACCAGCCCTCGTCTATCTACCGGTCCATCTATTACAACAAGGGGGTCTGTCCTCCTCAGAACAGGGATACGGGCTGAGCCCCAAACCCCACGAGGCTGGGCAGCACTGGGGCCGCGCGATCAAGCGCTACGCCTTACAGCACTGGAACGCAACCCCGCCATGCCGGACTTGGCCGGTTGGGTTAGGTGCACGAGCACATGCTTCAAAAATCGACAAGCGGGGACCGCTTCAAAGATCGAAAAATTATGTGTCCGTCTCCCATCCGCTGCCGCTGCTATTTGGGCCCTCAGTCCTCGGTGTGTTTACAACGAAGGACCCCCCTGGGGTCACAGCGCTGAACGCACAGCGACCCATCTCAGCCCGGTTCCACGGCCGGCGACCCTCAGCCTGGTTCCACGCCGGCGGCCGCTCCAGCGCGGCGGGCCCAGCAGCTTCAGCAAGAGGAGAAATTCAAAAAGCTGACTATCTCCCTCCAGTGTAGACGGACCTGGACCCCAATCAGGCCTTCGCCAACCCTACATTTCCCCAGTGTGGGCCGTCTGAAATGACGCCAGGTCGGTACGTCAAGAACACCGACAACACCAATGCCTATTGCAAGCGGTCCCAAACCCGGGCCCCGGCGTGGCACTTGCATCTCTGCCCGGTGAGGCAGAGACCTTTGCCCTTGCCCGCTTCCAACGTCCCTACGCTCGCGCGCTGTCCATGACCGCTGCCACCACCACCACGAGAGATGTTCAACTCAGGCAATTATCCCCTCAGCCAGTGAGCTCCTCCTCACGCCCTGCTCAATCTCCCGCGGGTCCCAACCTGCCCTACCACAGCAGGTATGCACGATACAGCAAGATGGCGCCCACCACGGCGGCGACAGCGAGCCAGGTCATGTACATGGCACCGGTCGCCTCGGCAGCAGCGCGTTCGGCCTTCTCAGCCCGAGCTGTCGCATCCGCCGTAGCGCGGGCGGCCTCTTCAGCCCTGGCAGTCGCCTCCGCGGTAGCGCGGGCGGTCTCCTGGGCGGTCTCCTCCGCAGCAGCGCGGGCGGCCTGCGCAGCAGCAAGACGACGCTGCAGCTCCTGCACGTTGATCTGGGGGGAGGGGGAGGGCGACGGGGGAAGGGGGACAAGATAAGCGCTAAGAGGGTACCGGGAGGAGAGGCTGCTGCTGCATCCTTCTCGACAACACAGGTGCATCGGCACGGGTCCTCAGTCCCCAGGGCTGCTTTTCCCCAGTCCCCAGATGGCTTTCCCATGTTCTGCCCGTTGCTACGGTAAGTCCCCGGGGGAAGACACTTGCCCAGCGATTGCCCATACCCTGCTCACCGGTTGCGCGTCGGTGGAGGAGTCCCGGCTGGTGCCACCCCGTGAGGTTCGCCTGCGGACAGCCACAGAGCGCACGGTCACAAAGAGCCCACAATGCGCTCGGCCTGCTACTGCCTTAACAGCGAGAGCAGCATGTGCGGACGGTCGCGCGCGCTACCTGGTGACAGTAAAAGCGCTGTCGTCCGGGGCCACACTGGGTCTCGGCCCCGGTGGCGGGGGCGGGGGCGGCGCCGGAGGTTCGTTGGAGCTGCTGTCTTGCCGGGCGGACATTTGTGGAGCTGGGCAAGTCGACCACTTCCGCGGAGGCTTGTCGACCTCAAGGCGAGGGCGATCGATGACGGCACCCTCCTCCGGAACGACCCACAGGGCGCGACCCATCGGCCTCATCTTTGACGGGTTACGGAAACGCGAGCGACCGCGAACCGAGCAAGCACGTTTGCCGACAGCGGCAAGAACTGGACTTACATGGGCGAGGGGTTCACTGAAAGGGTTCTCTAATGTGTCGGTACAGGTGCATCTTTAAAATGTTGGCGACGAGTCTGGAGAGACCGCTCTATCTGGAAAAAGTTGGGCTTGGCTAAAACTGCTGCAAACCCATGCGCCCGATGCAGTGGTCGCAGGTGAGGTGCCCGCGCGGCTCCCCGCGCGCCCCAGAATTAGGCTGAGGGGATGGGTGGCGAAGGTGTGTCGCTGCTCGGGGGCTTGGGGGATGATGGGCTGGTCGGAGCGCATTGCAAGGCAATTCCGGACCTCGCGGAACGCGGTCACCACTTCTGGCCTTCTTGCTGCAGGCGCATGCTTTCATGTGGTTTGGTGAGATGCTGAGGGGGTCGGCGCGGTGAGTGGTGCGCTGTAGACCGCTCGCGGCCTTCCGCTCTTGCATGATCGCGCTTAACCCCCGTCGCCCGCGCCTGCGCTGAAGAAGGTCAAAGGATGCTATACGTGACAGAATGCTTCACTCTGCTCCACGCGCCGCTATGCAGGCCACCTGCGCCTGCGCGCCGGGAGCACCGCTTATCGTAATGGCTCTTGCGGACAGCTTGCGCGCGCGGAGGCCCTGCGACCAAGCACAGTTACCTCACGTGTTGTTCTTCTAAACGAAGTTCGTGTGTGGGAGTTTGGCGTCCGGTGGTCACTCCCGTAGGGCCCCAGGATCCAAGTCCCTGATGAGCGGGCGGGGGACAGCGGGGACTAAGAGCCCGCTGACGAATGAGCTCCTCCTTCCTCCGACTTGCGCCCTTTCGGAGGCGACGGTGTCGAGGTGTAGTGCAACCTGCGACCGATACCCTTCCGGCACCCCCCGTCGCCCCCGCTACTACCCCGTCGCCCCCTTCCGTACACATCCCATGACAGCCTCTTCATCACTTCACTGACGACTACATATCCTCAGAAAGGGGCAAGCCTTGACTGCAGCGCAGCTCAGTGGTTTCTTAACGCCTCCACGCAAAGGACAAAGCTATTGGTCTTGAAGGGTTGCTGGGGACAAACCTTGGCTGTGAGAAGGGGAGCGAGGGTGGGAGGGGTGTATTTGCCATTGGCACCATAGGTGAGGTACTGTGCCGAGGCTAAGGCGAGCGTGCGCAGCCACGAGTGCAGACGTTTTGCAGCCCGTGTGCTCTCCTCGCAGGACCCGTCCATCAAGCAGATGGCCGAGCAGATGCTAACGATGCTTCGTTCAAGGAGATTGCCAAGCAGATGCAGGAGAGCTTCGGTGCTATGATGGGCGGTGCCCCTGGCGCCCCAGGCGCCCCGGGCGGCGAGGCGCGGGCTGCAGGTGAGTTCGTCGAAAAGGGTTCTGCTGCGCCAAGCAATTGACGTCGGAGGATTTACCCAAGCCGGCCTTGACGCGCGACCCTCGGATTCATCACTCGTAGAGATGCCTGGTATGCCCAGTATGCCCGGCAGGCCTGGCATGCCGCCGGCATGCCGCCGCGGGTATGCCTGGCATGCCCGGGATGCCCCCTGGCATGCCGCCGGGCATGTTCCCGCCCAACTTCGACCCCTCCAAGTACATGGAGGCTATGCAGGGCATGTTCCAGAACCCCGGCTTCATGCAGATGGCTGAGAAGCTCGGCAAGAGCATTATCGAGGCAAGTAACACGGTGGAGCGCGGGGGGATGAGGCGAGGCTCTGGCAGCGGCTGTCGGTCGAAGGGGCCCAAACCCACTCTCGCGAGTACCCGCACCTTCCAGCAGCCCAGCGGTCCCCCGGCCGAGCTACTGTCAAACCCCACGACTTCTGTGCTGCTCTTGCATCGCTTCGCACCACTTGACACTGCTACCCCGGCTCCCAACCGCTCCTCGCAGGCCGACCCGAACATGGCCAACATGATGCGCTCGATGCAGGACCCCGAGTACAAGACGAAGGTGGAGGAGGCGCTCAAGGGTCTGAAGGATGACCCCGAGCTGAAGCCCATTCTGGACGAGCTGGAGTCCGCCGGCCCCGCGGCCATGATGAAGTGAGCAGCTCGAGGAGGGCTCGCGAGGGCTCAAGGAGGGCTCCGCAGCCCCACAAGCGCAGCAGCAGCAGGGGCAGCGCACAGGGTCCCGGGACTCCCGGCTTGGGTTGCACAGCGAGCGGGGCTGCGGCCGCATCAGCGGGGTCGAACGAGGGGAAGCGGACAAAGAGTGGGGCTAATGTGCAGGCAACAGCGCAGAGTTGGGGCGGGCAGACTTGAGCCGGAACCCCGAGCCAGTCCGCAGCACGCTGGCGACTGCTCTACCGGCCCCTTCGCCGGCCCCCCTTCATCTTCACCCCCCTTTACATTGCGCCGCCCAAGAACCTGCACCATTAGCAAGCTTACCGGCCGTGCCCTTCGGTCACCCAACTCCCGCTCTTCCCCCACGTATCCGCCCCCGCCGCCAGCTCAACGACGCCTCCCTCTCCTCCCCCACCTCCGCTCTCCGCCCCCGCCCCTCCCCCCCAGGATGTGGAACAACCCCGAGGTGCTCAGCAAGCTGGGCAAGGCTATGGGCGGCGTGTTCGAGTTCCCCGGGCTGGAGGGCGGCGAGGAGGGCGAGGGCGAGGAGGAGGGCGAGGAGGGCGCCGTGGAGGAGACGGTGCACGGGGCAGCCAGCGCGGGTGAGAGCGCAAGCGCGCGGGTGGGGGATGGTGGGGGCGAAACGGGTGATGGGTGCTCGGGGCGAGGGCGTGGATGGGTTATTGGGCTTTGCGACCACTCTGGGCAGGCGGTGAGGCGGGAGGTATTGCATGGGGTATGGTGTGGGGGTTCAGAGGGCAGCTGGGAGCGTGAGGAGCCAAACAGCCAGCGAGTTCGGCCAGCTGAGCAGCAGCCACGGCCGAGGGTCGAGGAGGCAGCCCTGCCGCCACCCCCATGGCCGCTGCTGACTCCTATGAACCGCTGCTTTCACGGTAGCCCCGGGGTCCTTCGGACCAACACTGCCAGGCGCGCTCAGGCGCAGAGGACTATCCTCACCGCCGGCTCTTCAGACACCCGCCCACCCGCTCACCCCCCTCACACCCACGGCCGCCCGACAGCAGCGGCCCACTACCGCCGGACCCACCCCGGGGACGTGTCACTACCGGGCATCTCTTCCCACCGATTTCACCCGCACACTCCCACACTGCGACCCGCCCACTCGATCCCCACCCACCCTACCCTTTCCACCCTCTCCCCCCCACCCCAGGCGACGTGGAGCTGCTGAAGCGGCTGGTGGCGGAGGGCGCCAACGTGGACGAGGCGGACGAGGAGGGCCGCACGGCGCTGCACTTCGCGGCCGGCTACGGCGAGATCGAGTGCTGCAAGGTGCTCGTGGAGGCCAAGGTGAGCGGGCGCCGGGGGCGGGGACCGGGGCGGGAGGAGGTGGGAGGGGCCCGGGTGGGAGGGCGGGGCCGGGGTGGGAGGGCGGGGCCGGGGTGGGAGGGCGGGGCCCGGGTGGGAGGGCGGGGGCGGTAGGAAAGGCGAGGCCCGGGCGGTCCGAAAGCTGAAGCTGCGGGGGGATAACCTCGCACACACGTGGGTTTGGGCCGAGGCGCTCAGTCCATCAAGCCAAAGTCAAACCTGAATCCTGGCTGCGGCAGACCAAGACTGGCACCCGCTTGGATGATCCAAATTTCCGAGTGCTCTATGCCTCGTGTTGCCCTGCATCTCGGCATCTACCCCGCATCAACCCCGCATCTACCCCGCTTGGATAGCTGAATCCTTGATGCCTCGTGTTGCCTCCTGCCCCTCAGGCCAAGCTGGACGCCGTGGACACCAACCAGAACACGGCGCTGCACTACGCGGCCGGCTACGGGCAGGCGGAGAGCGTCAAGCTGCTCTTGGACAGGTGGGGCGGGCCGGGGACGGGGGAGCGGAAGGCGTGGAGGGCGGGGCGAGGGAGGGAGGGAGCGGGCGTCGATGCGCAGGAAGGGGGGCGGGATGTGACGAAGGTGTGGGTGAGGTCTGGGCGGGTGGAGTGGCCGTAGACATGCAGCTGAGGCAGCGCCGGTAGTATGGTCGGAGGCCCAGCACCTACCACACGGGGAAAGCAGCCCCGCAAGGCCGGCGCTGTAGATCACATCTTATTGGGCAGAGGCGCTTGTCGAACATACAGTACTCCACATACGGTATCCCACGTTCGCCCCAAGTCCTGAACCACTCCCGCTCAACCCAAGTTTGCCCTGCTCCCAACCCCCGCGCACGTGCCTCCCACCACAGCGGCGCCGACCGCTCGGCCAAGAACCTGGACGGCAAGACCGCCCTGGAGGTGGCTGAGCTGAACGAGCAGGCGGACGTGATTGCCGCGCTCAAGGCGGGGGCGGAGGACAAGAAGGAGGAGAAGAAGGAGGAGGAGGCCAAGGCGTAAGCTGTCAGCTTTACGGCGAGCAAACGCAGCAGGGAGAGGAAGGAGGGAGGAGCGGCCGGCGGCTTTGGCACTAGGAGCGGCCGGCGCAGAGCTGGCGTGCGGGGAGCGCCGGACGGGCGCGAGGGGGGCCGCAAGAGGAGCGCAGGGGGCAAGGGAAGCCGGAAGGCTGGAGGATTGGGGACAAGGGAAGAGGAGGCCCAGCCCGAGCGGCGGGCCGTGGCAGAGCGATGCCTGACGGGTTCGCCACGCGAACCTAGCACCTGATACCCGATGTTGACACAAATGACTGGGGTTGGGGTTGGGGTTAAAGAACCGAGGCGCAGAGCCGCTGGGAGGATGGCACCCGAGTTGTGGGGGATCGGGCCGGACAGGTGTGAGCGGAGGGGCAGACCAAGGCACGACGTGCTTGGCCTGGGGCCTGAGGAGTGGGGAGGAGACGCGGCGATGCCGGTTGCTGGCGATCCCGGATCTGCAACATTGAAGGTCCATGAGGATCCTTCACCTGCTGGCCCGCGGTCCCGTGCACAAAGCTGCTCGCAGGGATCGTGCAACGTACTAGGGACCGCGACCCGACTGACTGATCATGTGGATCAGTCTCCGGCTGGCTGCCTCCCAAGACCGGCACACAGCAGCAAAGCAGCCCCTGACGCCAGGTCGGGTACGTACCGTATTGGAACACCGACAAAGGCGATGCCGGTTGCAAGCTGTCCAGAAGGATTCCGGCAGGGGTAGAAGACATCACCGTAGCGCGAGGTGCCTTGCTGTGGGCGTAGGGCATATGTCGCAAACTACGCAGACCTGTGGGCACCCTACCTCAGTTACGGCAGGGGTGCGTTAGCGGCGGAGCTCCGTCACATTAATGCCAAACTGCAGCCCTCGCCCTAGAACCCTGACTACCGTATCGCCTCCATCAACGTTTACGCGCCTGGACCAGGATCAGGCCCAGGCCTAGCATTTGAATCTCTGCCCCGTGAGGCAGAGGACTTTGCCCTTGGCCCCAGGCAGCCAGGGAGCCCTTATGTCCGTGTGAGCCAGCGCATCTGCTACCTGCGTTCACTCTTCCATTGTCCCCGCTCGCGCTCTGCCCGTGACCGCTGCGGGCGCTGCCGGCACGGAGATATGTACCTACCGGTATCATCCCTATAATCAGCTAATCGGACATGTACCTGCACACTGAGAGCACCCGAGCGAAGTCCCGCCGGAGAGCTGACAGACATTCGCCAATAACCGCTCAAGACCCACACGGTAACATGCGAGCGCGCTGGGCTACTTGCACACCTCACTTTTATCTCCTGCTTTGCCACGGCCGTGAGGTGACTGGGGGTCCGGAGCCAAGCGTGCCATCGTGCTCTGCGCTGCATAGCGCTTTGCTTTAAACCCTAGCGAAGTCTAGACTCCTGACACTCCGACCTTACCTCCCGCCTCAGCCAGGGATCCCCCAGCCGAATGTGACCCTGCCTACGCCTGCCTGCCTCATTCTCCCTCAAGTCTCGCTCTTCAGCACCAGCACAAATGCTACCGTCATGATGACAGCCAGAATCCCGGAGGCGATAGCAAGTTTCTTGCTCTTACGGGCGTCCTCCTCCACAGCGTGACGGGCCTGCTCAGCAGCGAGCCGGGTGGCCTGCTCAGCCTGGTTCCACGCCGGCGGCCGCTCCAGCGCGGCGGGCCCAGCAGCTTCAGCAAGAGGAGAACTTGAACCCAAAAAGCAGACTATCCCCCCCTTCAGTGTAGACGGACCTGGACCCGAATCAGGCCTTCGCCAACCCTACATTTCCCCAGTGTGGGCCATCTGAAATGACGCCAGGTCGGTACGTCAAGAACACCGACAACACCAATGCCTATTGCAAGCGGTCCCAAACCCGGGCCCCGGCGTGGCACTTGCATCTCTGCCCGGTGAGGCAGAGACCTTTGCCCTTGCCCCCTTCCAACGTCCCTACGCTCGCGCGCTGTCCATGACCGCTGCCACCACCACCACGAGAGATGTTCAACTCAGGAATTGATCCCCTCAGCCAGTGAGCTCCTGCCCACGCAATCTCCAGCGGGTCCCAAACTGCCTTACCACAGCGCGTACGCACGATACAGCAGGATGGCGCCCACCACGACGGCGACAGCGAGCCAGGTCATGTACATGGCACCGGTCGCCTCGGCAGCAGCGCGGTCGGCCTCCTCAGCCCGAGCTTTCGCCTCCGCCGTAGCGCGGGCGGCCTCCTCAGCCCTGGCAGTCGCCTCCGCCGTAGCGCGGGCGGCCTCCTCAGCCCTGGCAGTCGCCTCCGCCGTAGCGCGGGCGGCCTCCTCAGCCCTGGCAGTCGCCTCCGCCGTAGCGCGGGTGTCCTCCTCAGCCCTGGCAGTCGCCTCCGCGGTAGCGCGGGCGGCCTCCTCAGCCCTGGCAGTCGCCTCCGCGGTAGCGCGGGCGGCCTCCTCAGCCCTGGCAGTCGCCTCCGCCGTAGCGCGGGTGGCCTCCTCAGCCCGAGCTTTCGCCTCCGCCGTAGCGCGGGCGGCCTCCTCAGCCCTGGCAGTCGCCTCCGCCGTAGCGCGGGCGGCCTCCTCAGCCCTGGCAGTCGCCTCCGCCGTAGCGCGGGCGGCCTCCTCAGCCCTGGCAGTCGCCTCCGCCGTAGCGCGGGTGGCCTCCTCAGCCCTGGCAGTCGCCGCCGCCGTAGCGCGGGCGGTCTCCTGGGCGGTCTCCTCCGCAGCAGCGCGGGCGGCCTGCGCAGCAGCAAGACGACGCTGCAGCTCCTGCACGTTGAGCTGGGGGGAGGGGGACACCGAAAGGGGACACATAGGCGTAGGGGCGTGCAGAGGTCATTCCAAGATTGTGCCTGGTATGAAAGATCATTCAACGACAACAGTGCGGGTGCAAGAACCATTGCACCGACCAGACTGCGGCATCCCTCCCCAGGCGGCCGTCCCAGAGTTCCGCGACGCAGGGAGCAGCCAGTCTGCAAGGGAGCCCTTATGTCAGTGTGCGCCAGCGCATCGGCCGCCTGTGTTTGCTCTTCCATACTCCGATGTCCCTACGCTCGCGCTCTGTCCATGACCGCTACTGGCACGGGGATATGACCCTTCCCATGCCCGGTGACCTCCCACTCCAGCCAACCGAACCTTGTACCTTGCCCCTAGTCCAATGTGACCCTCACCATGCCTGCCTGCACTCACTTTCCCGCAGGTCTCCTCTGCCTTACCGGTGCTTCAGCACCAGCGCTACCGTCATGACTGCAGCCAGAGCCCAGGAGGCGATGGCACGTTCCTTGCTCTTACGAGCGTCGTCCTTTGCAGCGCGGATGGTCTCCCGTGCAGCGTGACGGGCGTCCTCCTTCGCCGCGCGGATGGCCTCCTCCGCAGCGCGACGGGCGGCCTGCTCATCAGCGATAAGACGCCGCAGTTCTTCAATTTCCAGCTGGGGGGAGAGGGGGGGCGACGGGGCGAGGGGGACACACAAGCGTTAGGTTAGAATCCGCGACGGGGAGGTAAGGCCCCGGCCCCCTGCCCTCTCATCACCTGCCGAGCTGTCCTTGTTTTGCGCCGCGACGCTGGGCCAGCCGACAGCGTCCGCACCAATTGGTCGACTTCCTCGCATGGGATGTCGGCACTCTCCTCCGGCACCGCTGGCAAGATGTGAGCCGTAGAATGCATGTTGTGGGTCGCTAACTCGACAAGCTGAACGCGCAAGGACGGACGTGCCTCAATGCCATGTGACCGATGACACCAAGTCCTTGCCCCAGCTCGCCCCGGCTTAACGGTATGTGTGCTCCTACTGTTGAGGCCCTAAGACATCGCCCCAGCGTCGCCCCAGCTGGCCGGTTTCTACCGATCCCCATTTGACAGACCAGGTTGCACATTGCCTTCATCCCATCCTCCCATCCTCATCGACAGCTTAACCGTACCGGTACTCCTGAGTCCTGACGCTGGCCCGTGCCCTGGTCCCGTAAGCCCCCCCCCCCTGCTGGCAGGACGCTGCCACTCGGAATGATGCGCCGCTTTGTTCTCGCAAACGGGCGGGAACTTGGTGGCCAAGTCCGGCAAGTTAACAGCGCGGGCTGCGGGGCGCATAACGAGCAGGGCCGTAACGTCGAGCTGCGCGCCTTCCAGGCGTCTCCACCCTCTGGCGAAGGCGTGGCCGTAAGGGTCAAGCCGGGTCGAGGGCGGAGCAAGCCGCAAGATCACAAATGCGACGGACCGCGTCTTCGACGTTAATAGCCTTGCCGCACCAACGGCCTGCTCGCGACCCTGGCTGACGCCGTTCTCAACCCCCTCACTCACAGGCCTGACCTGCGCCTGTGGACGCAAACCGCGGAGGGAAGCGCCCGCATGTGTTGATGCCCATCCCCTCTCGTCAAGCGCCGCAACTGCGCCGACCCCAAGTGGCTTAGCGGGAGGCATGAGCTGCCTTCCATTCCTCCGCAAGCGTCAATGCAATCTACCGTATGCAGATCTATCAGAATACCGTATGCAGATCAGAATACACGTGGCACGTCGAGATTGGCCAGAATCCGTCACCATTCAGACGTCCGCCAGCGTCCAGCACATAAACAGATTGCCTGTTGTGCTCTAGATGAGAAAGAAGTACACATGGCCAAAAGGAATACGCCATGCAAGCAGATCGGGTACAGGAGGTGAAAGCTGCAGTCACAGAATGAAAGCCAGCCCCATGCCATGCAACATCAGCGGTGACAGCCCTGTGCCACATCACACAACACGAGATATAAAAGAGCCAACACACCCGTCAGTTCACACCATCCGCTCGTCTCCAGAGCTCTTCACAGCAGTGCGGATGTAGCAGGCTCTCCGCAACAAAGAGAAGCCGCTCCAATTCCCCGACAATTCCATGCAAGCAGGTTTCTGCCACCGCCGCCGCCGTGGCTCTTGAAGCCAGCGGCAGGCAGCCAACACTTTAGCCCTGAGGCCCCGAGCACTGCAAGGCACCATGAATGTTACAGCCCCGGCCCAACGCCTTCTCAACCCTGTCACACGCGCACCCCCGCCCTGGAGTAGTACCCGGGCGTGCGCTCCGTGATTCCGTCGTTCTCGTAGATGCGCACGCGGCGGATGGGCGGCGCGTACAGGTGCAGCGTGACGCCCCCCTGCGCCACCCAGCCGCCGCCGCAGCCGTCGGCGGGGAGGGCACCGGGGGCCATGTGACACCCGACCGTGTGCAGCGCGATGTGGTCGTTGATGTAGCCCACGTCGCCGACCTGTACGGCAGGGCGGTACGGCAGTGAGGTACGGCTTGAGGCCCCACCAGGTGAGCGATTTCGTGTGTGTTGCTACTGTTGCCCCCTTACCCCCCCACCCGCCCCCTCCAGCCTCCACCCACCCGCATGTCCGTTGTCTTGGTCTCGTCCACCAGGGCCCGGCCCTCCAGGTGCAGACCGCCGCCGTCGCTGCGGCGCGCCGCCGCCTGGGCCGCCAGCTCGTCCACGAAGGGGGGCTGCAAGGGAGGGGCACGAGGGACTAAGGCGGTGCGGGTGTGATGAGGCTCCACGGAGCCAGCTGTGAGCCTGCTTGATGGTCCTCGCCAATCAACCCGCTTCCGCCTTCCCCCCGCCCCTTCCCACCCCCACCTGGTGCGGGCCGCCGTGCTCCTGCACTCGCTGGTACTGCACCTCGCGCATGTCGCTGCGTGTGGAAGGGACGGGACGGGCGGGCGGCATAGCAATTCGATTTGACAGAGCGCGACGGGTGCGGTGGGGGCGATAGAGCCGTCAGGTACGGACCACCCTGCGCCTCTGAGGCTCGAAGGCCCGCCGGTTCTCTTCACCCCTGTCCCACGTACCCCTCGAGGACGGCGAGCCAACAGTGGCTGTTGGCGTGGTTGTGCACACGAGATACTTGGCCCGTCTTCCAACAAAGCACCTGTGTGAAAAATGGGCCGTTCCGTCCGAGCTTCAGAGGGGGCCGGGCAGCAGGTCACATGAGAGTTTTGCACACGGCTGAAGAGCTCGGTCCGTAACGGAAGAGCGTCGGCGAGGAGCACCCCTACAACCCGTGGCCTGGCCAGCTGTGCGACGCACAATTAGCTCGAAGTCGCTGTTTCCCTCGACCAGGTTCCGCACGTAGTGCACGTCGTTGAAGAAGGCGTAGCGGCGCCAGTCGTGCGGGTTGTGCTGGGCGTACTCCTGGGGGCGGGGGGTGGGGGTGGGGGTGGGGGCAGCCAGGGGTGAGTCGCCCCTGCGGGCAGCGTTGTGTTGGGGCGGTTGCAGGCTGGATCCGGGTGTGTCGCCTGTGCTGGTCTGGGCTGGTCGGTACACCAGTGAGCTTGCACACAGCTGAAGCACGCACAAGGGGGGGCAGCGACGTGTTGAGAGAGGGGTTTGCGAACGTGACGGCTGTCCAAGGGTGCGTCCAACCTGCCTTCTCCCCACCCTGCCCCTTCGCACCTTGAGCAGGCCCTGTATCTTGGCGTTGAGTCGCTGAAAGGACTCGGGGTCCTGCGAGTTGTCGATGGTGTGGCCAAGGGCCTTCTCGGCCTCGAAGGCGGCCCGGATGTCGCCGACCAGCTTGTCCATGGCCGGAGACTGGGCCGGCCCTGTGACAGCGCCGAGCGAGGCAGACGCCTTGGCATCGTGGGCAGCGCTGCTAGCCTGCAGTGGGTCGGCAAGGGCGTAGCTGAGTGCCTCGAGGCGGGCTGTTGGCCATGTGGGTTTGGCATGGTCAGCTGCAGCCAGGTATGTTGACAACATAACCTGAACGCTTAGCACGATTGCTAGATAGGCTCGGAAAATCCAAGACCACTGCTGCTGCAAGCACGTGCGGCACAGCTGGGGCCGTTGCACCGAAACGCAGTGCGCGGGGCAGATGCTCTCCCGTGCCCCGCCTGTTTGCTTCCGCGTCAGTATACGCCTGCCTGCTTGCTTGGATTCGGGCGCACGCACCGTGGCAACCAGAGACACGTCCTCGGTAAGCGCTGGGGCCATGTTGCGTTCAGTTGGGATAACAGGCACGCACGATGCGATGCAGCAAGAGTTGATGCCTAAAACGCAGTGCTGTGCTCACGGGGCTCTGGAAACGCGACGAGCTGGTAAGCAGCTGGCGACACAGCGACGCGCGAGGGTTCGTGTTTCTTTCCAAATAATTGTTTCTTATGTAGCACTATTCTCAGCTGTGCAGCTATGGCTTAGATGCAGCTTTGGGTCGCTCGACTGGCCTGACGGCCTGCCGCACATCAGCAACTTGGGGGGCGACGACGACCGTTCTCTACACCGTTCTCTCTATTCTACATCTATACGGCGCATATACCGGGTCTGTGGCCCGGTCGACCTCGCTGACAGCCCCGCGACTCGGTGGTTGAGAGATGGAAGGCCGCGACTCATTGCTTGCAACTCATAGGAATCTCTATCCACTTCCGCTCATGACAAATGCCAAAGCGCGCACATAGAGCAACAGGTGTAAGTGTGCCGCCCGTCCCGCCCCTCCCCTCCCCCCAAGGCCTTCCCTCATTCTCGGCATTGAGAAGGGCTGCTTCCAGCTAAAGCTGCCCATCCCACTTAGCGGCAGGGCCACTCGGCAGGGGCTGGCCCCGGTCCGCCCTCAACGCGTCCGGGAAGCTGCAGACTGCAACAGGGGCCAAGGATCCCTGACGCAGGGGTATGGCGCCCGACCTCCCCACCCATCTACGTACTTACACGTACACGTACTTGCAGCTCACGGCAGCCCCTTTCAATCTCGTCCAAACCGTAGAGCAGGTTGAAGCCTGCCATCTGCTACATGCTTGCTTGACACACAAAGAATCCGCAGCCGCCCTTGCCAGCGGTCGGGTAGGCAGCAGCCCCGGTGCAAATCGGCCCTGGGTCGTGTCGCTCCGCACATGGGCGCCGCTTGGTCCAATTCACGCCACGTCCTCGACCAACCGAACGTCGAGCCTGCGTCGAGTACACGACAACAACACCATATGTCTGTACGCCCCGCAACCGAAGGGGCCTTCCATTTGCGGGCCCCGCCATCCCGGCGGCCCTCTGCCCCGCTCATACAGTCGCATTAAGCTCGGGGCCTAGCCCCAGCTACCGCTGGTCTGTAATGAAGAAGACTACCACGATCAACGTAGATCTTGTAGCCCAAGCCTGCCTCAAGAAATCACCACCGTCATCCAGGACCGGTCCCCCGGAATGTTCACCAGGCACTACACGGATGCGCTATTGCATGTTGCGGTCGTTGCCAGCAAAGGTAAACGTATGCCCCCTCACCGTGCCGAAGCACTGCCCACAATAATTCGGACCTGGGGGAAGGGGCACCCCATGCATAATGTCCCTTGCATGGTGCAGCCAGGTGCAGCGCAATGAATGCACGGCATCCAGGGAGATGCCAGGAAGCAACCAACGCCCATGCCCCTTATCACAATCTCAGGGGAGGACCCCCACAGCAAACTGTTGCCACAAACCTCTGGGCTAATACTCGATGCTATCGGGCCCGCTAGGTCATAACGACACGCCCTTATTGTTTCCCTGCGCCTGCCTCGCTCATCCGCTTGTCCAGTGCCGCCAAGAGTCACCGCCGCACCCGCCCCGCCACGCCAAAACCGCATTGTCGCTGCAGACAATGTCCTCAGACTCGCACCCCCGCCCTGGAGTAGTACCCGGGCGTGCGCTCCGTGATTCCGTCGTTCTCGTAGATGCGCACGCGGCGGATGGGCGGCGCGTACAGGTGCAGCGTGACGCCCCCCTGCGCCACCCAGCCGCCGCCGCAGCCGTCGGCGGGGAGGGCACCGGGGGCCATGTGACACCCGACCGTGTGCAGCGCGATGTGGTCGTTGATGTAGCCCACGTCGCCAACCTGTACGGCAGGGCGGTACGGCAGTAAAGTACGGCTTAACGGTTCCGAGGCCCCACCAGGTGAGCGATTTCGTGTGGGTTGCTACTGTTGCCCCCTTACCCCCCCACCACGCCCCTTCCAGCCTCCCCCCACCCGCATGTCCGTGGTCTTGGTCTCGTCCACCAGGGCCCGGCCCTCCAGGTGCAGACCGCCGCCGTCGCTGCGGCGCGCCGCCGCCTGGGCCGCCAGCTCGTCCACGAAGGGGGGCTGCACGGGAGGGGCATGGGAGGCAAAGGCGGTGCGATTGTGATGGGGCTCCACGGAGCCAGCTGTGAGCCTGCTTGCTGGTCCTTGCCAATCAACCCGCTTCCGGCTTGCCCCCCTCCCCTCCCCTCCCCAACCCCCACCTGGTGCGGGCCGCCGTGCTCCTGCACTCGCTGGTACTGCACCTCGCGCATGTCGCTGGGGGTGGAAGGGACGGGGGGCAGGGGGCGGGGGGGAGAAGGTTGCGGGAGGAAAGTATAGGGGCATCAAGAGGAGAGACCTCTGTGAGGGCCTCCCCACGACCGCTCGCTGTCCACGGCATGGCCATATCGGGGGGCGTTCGGGGCAACTTCACCCCCAAGGGCAATGCAGTCCCGGTCCCGTGAAAGCTGCACTCCTCGGCTGGGCTATACTTTCCCGATGCCCTCCTCAGAGCCACGCACCCCTCGAGCACGGTGAGCCAGCAGTGGCCGCTGCCGTGGTTGTGAACACGCGAGACCTGGCCGTACTTCCAGCACAGTACCTGCGGGACCGTCCAAAGGGCACAGAGAAGGCACGAACCGTCAAGGACCCGTATTCAATGCTGGTTTCCGAGGCCCTGCATCTAAATGGACCCAGGCCATGGATCCCTGCTAGCACCACGGTCCGCATGCCCCGGAGTTTGTGAGCTACTCACGAGCAGCTCGAAGTTGCTGTTTCCCTCGACCAGGTTCCGCACGTAGTGCACGTCGTTGAAGAAGGCGTAGCGGCGCCAGTCGTGCGGGTTGTGCTGGGCGTACTCCTGGGGGCGGGGGTTGGGGTTGGGGGTGAGGGTGGAAGGCGGTTGCAGGCTGGGTTGGGGTGTGTGCCGGCGGTGCCGGTGGGCTCCCCCACCTTCGAAGCACACACAACTGACACAAGGGGCTAGCAACGGTACGGCGGCCATTGAACGCATATAGAAACGGCTGGGACTCATGAAAGTCAACCCAGACGGCGATTGGGGGACCATCTGATGCCGTGGCGCCCGAGGCTGTGTCCAACCTGCCTTCTCCCCACCCTGCTCCTTCTCACCTTGAGCAGGCCCTGTATCTTGACGTTGAGTCGCTGGAAGGACTCGGGGTCCTGCGAGTTGTCGATGGTGTGGCCAAGGGCCTTCTCCGCCTCGAAGGCGGCCCGGATGTCGCCGACCAGCTTGTCCATGGCCGGGGACTGGGCCGGCCCGGTGCCAGCGGAAGCCTTCACATCCTGCGCTGTAGCATTAGCCTGCGGCAAGAATGCGACATGTAGTAGCTCAGCTTGTGCCTCCCCGCGGCACGGATTTACGGAACGACAGAGGGATGAAATGGGGTTTTGTAGGTGCCCACGGCTTGCGCCGGGGATGAGTGGGTCATACACTACCACACTATCAACAAGCTACGGGGTTGCGCAACCGGTTGCGGTCCCGGTGGGGGAACGCAACTGCTTCACCAGACTCACCGCGACGACAACCGACGCGTCTCCGACGACAGCTGCCGTTGTCATCTCGAGCGATGATGTCAAGTTGATAGCAGCGAACCCGTAAAGAACGAAATCTGGTTGGCAATAATAGCTGTCGCCGGACTTCAGTTGAGAGCGACGTAACGAGGTGACGAGAAGCCCCTGGTTTGCAGTCAAGTTCTGTGTGGTGTGAATAAGTGAGCCGGGCATTGTGTTATGTCGAGTGTCTGCAGCATCACTAAGCTGTTGCAAATTGGCCTCATGGCCTTGTCCGGCCGGCGGTACGTGCGGAGCGCCCGTCGCCGGCTACAGGAACACGAGTTCATCTCCAACGGCAATGGAGGAAAAGAGCTTGCATGTGGCGCTCTTCACAGCCAAGCATCAAGAACTCCGTTGGGCCCGCCCACGCTCTTGCCAGCGGTTGATGGGGCCGATAGCCCGGTACATCGAGTGCAGTCTGCCAGGGATGGCCAATGGCTACGAGTCAGGAGTCCTGTAGGCGTCATTTGACAAGAAGGGGCTAGACCGAACTGAGGTCCACCCCGCCTACTCCTACAGTCGTGAAGCCCTGCACCCCTGGGACCCCTCCCGCTCCTCTCCCTGTTCTTCCTTCTCCACACACACCCTCATACTTATTGCGCTCCTTGCACCTTCATACGCTAAAAGTCCCATACGGGCTGCTGACCGCTCGCAGGACATGCTCCATTAGAGCTGTGCCGCGCCTCCCCAGGCGTCATGTCCCGGGGGGGCCCGCAGCCTGAGGCCAGTACCCGTGCAGCAGGTCAACTCATCGCTGCTTGGTCCAAGCCGTCACCACCACCACCATCACCACCGTCATCACCACTCTACTGCACCACACCCGCGATACCACACCCCGCACGGGCATCGCCGTTGTTGTCATGGTCTTCCTTCAAACGCCGAAGCTCCGCTTAGCAGTTCGTCTGCAGGGCCAGGCCGGGGTGTTGCAGTCAGCAACGGTCAACATGGCACGCAAAAGGGTGCACGCCCCTGCCTCAGCCGCCGACCCGTTCCGTTCCGACCGTTCGCTCGAACAGTTCGTGGCAGATTTGTGGGAGCGCGCATTTCCCTCCTATCCACGCCCCCTGGCCCCCTCGCTAAACCCAGCCCTGCTCACCCGGTTTCGCACCACGGACGTGGACGTCCGCAGCCCGGCTGCGCTCCTGCGCCCCCACCATCTCGCACACCCGCTCGGTATCGAGCGGGGACACCCCGTCCAGCCCCTCCTCCTCCACGCAGGCCCGGCCCAAGCCCTTGCCCTCCGGCGTGACCAGGTCAGCGGTCGGCGACGCGTGATGCGCGTGCTGAGCGTGCGGCGCCTGGGCCTGTGGCGGCGACAGCAGGCTGGTCACGGGCACGGTGCCGCTGCCGTAGCCGCTGGCGCCGAGCCGGCCAGGGGCGTGACCGGACACGGGCCCGGGCCCACTGGGGGTGATGAAGCAGGAGGCGGTGGAGGTCTTGGTGTTGCGGGCCAGGGCCGCGGCGCTGGCGGTGGTGGTGCGGTTGCCTAGGTACATGCCTTGGTTGGCGCGGTGGGGCTGGGCGTGCGTGCCGGGCGTGCCGTCGGCCTCGCTGGCGACCGGGCCGGGCGAGGCGCCCAGCTCGGAGCGGCCGGCGGTGGCGGTGGAGTAGGGGCTGGACGCGGCCTGGTCGGCCTGCGCGCCCAGGCCCGGCAGCGTGTCGTGGCCGCTCTGCTGCAGGCGCAGCTGCTCCTCCAGCTTGGCCTGGATCTGCTCCAGCTGCCGGATCTGCGCGGAGGCGGAGGGCGGGGGGCCACGGGGATGGAATGAAGCCACTTCTCACAGCTTGCCCTGTGCAGGACACCTGTTGTAAGGCCACCGAGGCACCTATCGAGAGCCCCAACTGGACACGCACACGCACACATGCAGCCCCCGCCCCGCCCCACCCCACCCACCAGCTTGTCCTTGAGCTCCAGCTGCCCCCGGTGCGCCTCCTTCATGCCCTTGTTCTCGTCCTCCAGCAGCCGCAGCCGCTCCTGCAGCGCCCGGCTGGCGTCGCGCCGGGGCGCCACGTCGCGCTCCAGCTGCGCCTCCAGCCGCGCGGCGCGCTCCGCCGCCTCCCGGGCCGCGACCCGCAGCGCCCCCGCCTCGGCCGCCGCGTCCGCGGCCGCCTGCTCCGCCGCCTGCTTGGCGGCCCGCAGCGCCTCGGCCTCGGCCTGCTGCCGCGCCAGCTGCTCCACGTTGAGGGCGCGGGTGGCGGCCAGGCGCTCCACCTCGGTCTGGAGCGGCGCCAGGCGCTCAGCGGCCGCGGCCTCGGCGGCGGCGCGGGCGTCCTGGGCCGCGGCCGCCAGCGCGGTCGCGTGGGCGGCGGCCTGCTCCGCCAGCTGCTGCCGCAGCGCGGGGAGCTGGTCGCCGGCGTCCGAGGCCGCCCGGGCTTGGGCCTGTGCGGCCTGCAGCTGCGCTGCCGCCTCGGCCAGCTGCGCCGCGGCGTCCCTCCGTGCCGCCTGCAGCTGCTCCTCCGCCCGGGCCTGGACGGACCGCACGGCCTCCACCTGCCCCTCAGCGGCCGCCCGCGCCGCCTCCAGCTCGGCCGCCAGGTGCTGCCGCTCGGCCTCCGCCGCGGCCAGGTCGGCCGCCAGCTTGGCCTCCGCGCCGCTGCCGCGGTCGCGTGCGGCCTCGAGCTCGCTCTCCGCCAGCGCCAGCGCGGCCGTCACCGTGGCCAGCTTGGCGGCGCCGGCCTCCTCCGCCGCGACGGCGCGGTCCAGGCAGCGGCGCGTCTCGGCCAGCTGCTGCTCCGCCTCCGCCAGCTGCTGGCCCTGCCGCGTGCTGAAGTGCTGGCTCTTCTCCAGCTGCTGCTGCAGCCCCGCCGCGCGCTGCGTCAGGCTCTTGGCCTCCTCGGCCGCCGCCGCGGCAGCGGTGGCGGAGGCGGCGCGCAGCTTGAGCAGCTGCTCCTCCAGCTCGTGCTGCCGCGCGCTGGCGTCGCCCTCGGCCGCGGCCAGCTTGCCCTTGAGCGCCGTGTTCTGGGGAGGGGAAGCGGGGAGGCGAGCGGCGGTCAGTGAACAGGCAAGCTGCGAGCCAGCCAATGCGGTAGTGGTGGAGGTGGAGGAGGTGCGGATAGGACAGGCAACACCTACGATGCCCCCTCGCACGACATCCTCCTCTGCCCCCAGCGGCCGCACCTGGTCCCTCGCCAGCGCCAGCTCCTCCTGAGCCGCCCTCAGCGCCGCCTGCAGCTGCTCCTGCAGGCTGCGCGCCCCCGCCAGCTCCCCCGCCTGCCGGGCCGCCTCCAGCTGCAGCTCCTGCAGCCGCCCCTCCGCCACGCGGGCCTCGGCCTCGCGGCGGCCCGCGGCCCGCGCCTCCTCCTGTGCCCGGCCCAGCGCCGCCCGCAGCTCCTCGCACGCCAGGTGCTGCTCCGTCAGGCGGGACCGCGTGTTGGCGTGGGCCGAGCGCTCGTGCTCCAGCTCCTCGGCCAGCTCCTTTGGGGGCGGAGAGGGGCGGGGCGGGGTGAGGGACAATGGACGTTGGGGCATGAGAGAGCTGGCAAAGCTGAGCGAGGGTAGGCAGCTATACTCTGAGGGCCTGGAAGCAGGCATGCCAGGGCTCGCCGGCGTGCAGCGTGGAGGCCGTAGGGCTGTGCAGGGATGCTGAGAGCGTGGGTGCAGCAGGGGCCCGGCCCCGCACCTGCACGCGCTGCTTGGTGCCCGCGTGCGCGATGCGCTCCGCCTCCACGGCCTCCTCCGCCTCCGCCTCCTGGCGCTGACTGGTGGCCTGCAGCTGCGCGTGCAGCTCCATCTGCCGCTTCAGCTCGGAACGCATCTCCGCCACCTGAGGAGGGGGTAGGAGCGGGGGGTCAAGAGGCGCAGCGAGTGGCGGCACATTGCAGGGCGCCAAGGGCACGGCACGAGTCTGCTGCGCCCTCCAGCCACACACCTAAGTCAACCTCACCCCGCGCAGGTACCGGCAGTGACCAGGACACATACGCACACGCGGACGCACCTGGCGCTCGTGCACCTGGCGCTCCGCGTTGGCCTCCATGTCCGCCAGCTGCTGCTTGAGCTTGTTGTTGATGGCCTGTGAGTGTGGTGGTGGGGGTTCAAGTGTGCGGCAGGCCATCACAGACATGGCAGGGCCAGGAGACTCGGGGAGCAGGAAAGCCAGGTGGGTCAGCAGCGCACGGGTGGGGTGCAGGGCAGATCACCAGTCCCAAGTCCAACCCACGGGCCCCTCCCTGCCCTGCCCTCCACGGGGCCGCCCCACCTGCAGCGCCTGCAGCTGGCGGTGCAGCTCCTCGGGGCAGAAGGGCGGCGGGCGCTTGGGCGCGGGGTTGACCTGGGCGTAGGTGCGCACGTTCTTGGCGCGCTGCGCAAACATGAGCGTGCTCTTGGAGATGGCCGAGTCGCAGGCGAAGGGGCTGACGGTGGCCACCAGCGCCACGCGCGCGGTCGAGGGGTCCAGGCCCTTCTCCAGCACCTGCGGGTGGGGTGCCCCAAGACGGGGTGGGAAACGGGTGGGTTCAGGGCAGTGAGGGGTAGGTAGGGCGCGAGCCCTCTGCAGCGGACAGCGGTCACGCGACCCCCGGCCCTTCCGCAAGAAGGCAGAGGGTTCATGATTGGGGTGGGGTGGGGGTGCGCAGGAGGGGCGCGTCTCACCTTGGTGAGCATGGAGTCGCGGTAGGGCACGTGCGTGGAGCGGTTGGACAGGCTGTTGACCACCCGCTCCAGCGCGTTGAGCGAGGTGTTGATGAAGATGGTCTCCTTCTCCTGCGAGCTGCTGCTGGCCTGGCTGATGCTCTCGCTGCCTGCAGCCGGCAGCGGGCGAGATACATACAACACCCGAGGAGGATGAGAGGCAAGGCGAGGCGGGTGGGCAGCGGGCCCACCTCTCAGAGGCCCCAGCCCTCCAACCGCACAGGTCTCAATCCCGCAGTCCCGGCTCCTCTGCGCACCACCGCCTTCTCTGCCTTCTCCCTGAGGCCCTCGTTCCCTTCCACAGGGCACCCTCCCCTGTCTTCCCCCCCCCCCTCACCCGCCAGGTCCACCAGGAAGAGGGTGGACTCGGCGAAGGCCTGCTCCAGGCGCAGCCGCACGAAGGCGTGGCTGCGCGAGGAGGTGGTGTTGCGCTGCGTGGCGTCCTGCGTGCGGTGCTGCAGCGCCTCCATCACCAGGCAGATGGCCTCGTCCACTGCGGCCCCGGGGCAGGACGGACAGGAAAGGGATGTGGACAGAAGCTTCGGGCGTGCGTCAGACCCGGCCGGCCAAGAGACCGGGCGCAAAGGGTTCCCTCGCTAGCCAGGTTGGGGGCTCGGGGCCCGGTGCCGGCCGGCCCCACAGCGGCCCCCACACGGTAACTCCAGCCGGGCTCACCGCTCTCCACGAGCCGCGGCCGGTGGTTGTTGAAGTCGGCCATCCCCTTGGCCAGGTGCTTGCGCTCCACGCCCCCCGCGTCCAGCAGGCTCCACAGCTCCTCGTTGTACACCTCGAACACGCCCGCGGCCAGGCGCGCGCCGCCCGTGGCCAGCCCCACGGGCAGCTGCTTGTCGATGTGGTGCAACGCCAGCTGCAGCAGGCCGTGCGTCTGGGGGCAGCGAGGAGGGCGGAGAGGCATGGGGTGGGGTGAGGTGTAGTGGAGCGGTGGGGTTGGGCCGTGTTGGGCCGGGTAGGCGGAGGAATATCGCAACACACGTGGGGGAGGGTGATGCCATTCTTGCCGTTGGGTATGGCCAGTTTCCTCACTTGGGATCCCTGACCACAAGCGCGCACTGCTCGCACTCGCACCTGGTTGCCCGCCTCGCCCGAGCCGAACATGGTGTAGGTCTTGCCCGAGCCGGTCTGGCCGTAGGCCATGAGGCTGACGTTGAGTCCGTCCAGCAGCTGCGGCATCAGCACCGCGCCCACGCCTGCGCGGAAAGACACGCACATGCAGAGGAGGCAGAGCCGCGGGCGGATGCGTGTGCTTGATTGTAAGAGCGTGGAGCGGTATGGGGAGGAGAGGAGAGGATGGCAGGGGAGGCTGTGGTGGGGCGCTGGAGGCAGCAGCTGCCAGGGCAGGGGCGAGGCAGGGTGCAGCAGGTGCCAGGGCAGGGGCAGGGACGGGGCTCACTCTCAAAGACCTGCTGGTTGGTGGCGTTGACCAGCACCGAGTTGAAGTCCGCAAAGCTGCGGAGGGGGCGCCGGGGAAAGGGACGCGTCGGGGTCGAGCGCTGACTGGGCCCTGCTCGGCTCTGCGAGGACCACGGGCCCAGCGCGGGCCTGCCAACAGGGGGCAGGGCTGGTAAGCTCGTGCGTTATGTGCAAGGAGACTTACGTGTGCTCCTTCCCATCCTTGGCGGGGATGGAGACTTCGAGCTTCTCGCCCTTCTCGTGCACCTTGAGCCCTTCCAGCACGCGGCCTGCGGGGGGGCAGCGCCGGCGCAACACCCGTTGGAGAGAGGGTATAGCGAACTGCCTACCACGCTACCGTAGCGCAACCCTCCCCGTACCCTGGGCGGTGTCCTCCGGCAGAACAGGCTTGACACGCACGAAGACCTGCGGCGAGGAACTTTGAGGGTCGCGCGATGGTGGCAGCGACATGCTTGCAAATTGCGACCCGCTTGCTCACCTTGACAGACTCCCCGGTGCCCAGCGGACGGCGGGCCTTGATAGTTGTCAGCGTCTCCAGCACCGCTGCGGGCCGTGGCACTTTCATGGCCGTCTTTGCCTTTGCGAAGAAGTCGAGTGCTCGCCGCTCCGCCTGGGGCGTGCTGTCCGCGTCTGAGACGTCGGCACTATCCATTGTCGCTCGCTTTGAGGCAGCAGGAGTCTTGGGCTTCTGCGAGCTGCCACCGGCAAATTTCTTCATTTATGCGGCCGCGCCCATTGGCATCCTAGAACGCTCTGTGGCACTGCAGCTGAGTAGTGATGTCACCTGGTGTGAGCAGTCTGGGCGCAGGGTGCTCAACGCCGTCAAGCTGTCGTTTCAGACGAGACAGCTCGATGCAGGTTTCCGCGAGGAGAGGCCACAACAAACGCTTTTAAGGCTCCTATTGTGTGCTAGTACCAGTCTTCAGCGCTGTCCTACACGCGAGTCGAATGGTGAGCTTGAACTCGGGCGGTCGCGGCTTGCGCTACCGGCGCAGAAACCGTGCGCAGCTGCCCGTCAACCACCCCGACCACCCCGGCACCCCTTCGTCCCCCCTGGCGCCCCTTGATCAATACTGCTGTTTCCCCCTCACAATCACACTCTTGTGCTCTGATGCCGCCATCCATGGAGGTTTCGTGGTCAATGCCGTCAGCGCGATGTCAGCAAGGCACGAGCTCTTGACCCGACCCGACCCGACCCTATCGGAGTGCCGTGGACACCCATACCTTAACAAGTGACGCCAACACCAAGCTGCCACAAAGCGGTGCCTCCTCTTCCCGTATCAAATTCTCCGTACTCCCTGCGCTTCATGTGTGTCCTCCCCCACATCTTCCATGCTCAGCTCTTTCCACACAACAGTGGCCACCACCCCTGTACCCCCCTCACGAGTCAAAGTTGCTAGTCCTCGCCCGTAGCAAGCCCAGGCCTCCAAATCCCCGCGCCCAACAAGCGTCCGCACAGGCCCCCGACTACACCGCAACCTCCGCCCTTCCGCCGCCTGCCATTCCGCTCCGCTCACTGCAATCCACTCAGCCCACAGCTCACCACCGTTCTCTGCCACCGCGCCTCGCCCTCACCGCACCTTCATGAGCTCCGGGAACAGGTCCTGCGGCACGTCGATGCTCCCCATCCGCTTCATCCGCGCCTTGCCCTCGCGCTGCCGGTCGAGCAGCTTACGCTTGCGGCTTATGTCGCCGCCGTAGCACTTGGCTGTCACGTCCTTGCGCAGTGCGCGGATGGTCTCTCGCGCAATCACCTTGCCGTTGGACAGGGCCTGGAGATGTGAGGATGGGGGTGGGGTGTGGGTGGTGGTGCGCCCCCTGCTCTCGGCCCCGGCCCCGACCCCGACCCCGACCGTCGCCATCGCCCCAGGCCAGCCCGCACCCCGCTTCGCCCACTCCCGCTCCCCGCGTGTGGCGTAACACTACGACTCCTCGATCATTCCCTGCCCCCTCCGCCTCCCCCCACCCCACCCCACCCCACCCCCCCACCACCCACCTGCAGTATGACCTCGAACTGCTGCCGCGGCAGCTTGTCCCTCAGCATGCCCAGCAGCGCTCGCCCCACCTTGTCCGCCTCCCCCCGCGCCACCATGCGCGCCAGGGCGTCCACGCGCTCCCCGTGCGCCGCCACGTCCAGTCGGACCAGGTCGGCCTCGCGGTAGGGGCCCTCCTCGTAGTCGAACGAGGCGTAGCTGCAGGGGGGTTGGAGGGGGGTTGGGGGGATTCGTGTAAGTGTTTTGGGGGGAGGGGGAGGGTGGTGATGGGTGTAGTAGGGGCCCTCCTTGTAGTCGAACGAGGCGTAGCTCGGGGGTGGTAGAGAGGAGAGGGGCGCAGTAAGGGCCGATGCGGATGCAGGCGGCGAGGCAAACGAAGCGGGTGGTCGGACGAAGCGTTGGTGGGAGGAGAGTAAAGGCTGGGGTGTGTGTAAGTTGCGTGGCGGCGTAAACCGAGCAGGCAGGCCGCCTGTCCCACGCACCCACCCCTGCGAGCGGCTCTTGACCAGGGAGTAGAAGTCGCCCCCCAGCTCCCCCAGCGGCAGGCTGTAGCGCAGCAGCGTGCGGCCGCCGCCCAGGCTGTTGTGCTCTGCGGGGGGGAGCAGGGGAGTGGAAAAACGGGCGTTGGAGGACGCAAAGCCGTCACAAAGCCTCTCACAGCTTTGCCAAGGCTTCGAGCCGGCAAGGCCACGACAAGCTCAGGGCGATCAGCGCCATCGGCCTACCGGCAACTGCGGCAAGCACCCTAGCACCCCACGCAAGCCCACGCACGCACACACGCACGGCTTCAAGTTCCACTCCCCACGGTTGGCTGGCTTCCTGCCGCACCCTTAGCACGCAAGGACGGAAGCACGCACGCAGGCCCACGCACGCACCCAGCGGCTCGCCCCTCCGCGAGGCGCAGAGCTCCATGAGCTTGCCCACGCAGGGGTCGGGGGCGATGAGGGTGGCGGTGACGGTGGGCTCGAGGATGCGGGCCACCTGGGGGGTGGGGGGGTGGAGGGGGTGGGGGACCGTGGGTGCGAGTGTGGTGAGGAAGGAGGGAAGGTGCGAGTGTATGCGGTGAGAAAGGAGTCATGTTGTGAGGGAAGGCCAGTGGGATGCTGCCCGGGATGAGATCTGCTGCATGGGGGCCCTGATGCGGCGGCGTACCAGGACCCCCCTCTTTCGCCCTTCCCAACGTCCTTTCCCCCCCTCCCCCACACACACCTTCGTCCCCAGGGGGTAGTCCGCGGCGCTCTCCAGGGTTACGGACGTGCCGTCCGGCATCTCCAAGATGTACGGCACCGTGGGAGTGGTAACCACCACACTGGCACCGAACTGGGGTTGGGTGGGTGAAAGGGGGAGGGAGGGAGGGCTGGTGGTCATTTGGTCAGCTGCCCACGTGCGGCGCCGGCCCCGAGAGACGCTCTATGCCCGCACCGCACTCAACTTTCAGACCCTCCTTTCCCCTCCACCCCACCCCACCCCCACCTCCTGCTCCAGCCGCTGACGGAACACGTCCATGTGTAGCATGCCCAGGAAGCCACACCTGGGGTGGTGGGGGGGAGGGGAGGGAGGTGGGGGCATGAAGGAAGGGGGGGGGGAAGGGGTTCCCGCAGGGCCTGAGGAGGTCGTTGCCAGGAAGGAGGAGAGCCAGGAAGGAGGAGAGCGAGAGGGGGGCCGCTGAGCGAACTGACCTCGAGGCGAGCAGCAGCTCTATGAGCGTCCCGACCCCGCCCTACCCCACCCTGCACCCGATGCACCTGAACCCGGGGCCCAGGGCGTCGCTGTTCTCCCGCTTGACCACCACGCTGAGGCGTGGGGAGCAGGGTGGGTGGGTTGGGGGTGGTGAGCAATGGGCTGCAATGCGCCGGCCCTCCTGCACCCTGGCCAGGGACGCAGCCACACGCTCCTCCCCTATCCACAGCCCCCTCCTGAATTCGTCAAGCCGGAATGAGTCCAAGGGACCTCCATGGGCCCAACCTTGGGCCCGGCGTGGGCCCAACCTTGGGCCCTGCGTGGGCCCTCCACGGCCCTCCTTGGGCCCCGCTCACCTGGCGTCGTTCAGGAGCAGTTTGTCCATGGCCGCCGCCAGGCCCTCGAACTCGGAGCCGTCACCGCCCAGCGGGAACAGGCCCGCAAACACCTGGGGGGTGGGGCAGGGGGCAGGGGCAGGCGTGAACAGGGAGGAGGCGATGAACCTTGGCCGCCCGTGATCCGAATAGAGCGAGGTTCACAGCCCTTGAGCAGGGGCCTCCGATCCCACCCACCCACCATGGCCTTGGCCGGCCTAAACCCCCCTCCCTGTACTGCACCATACTGTACTGTACGACACTGTACTAAACGCCGTGTGTAACACTCCCACCCTCTCCCACCATGGCCTTGGCCGGCCTGAAGCCCGGCAGGCGCGGGGGCGCGGCGGCTGCCCCGGGCTGTCCCTGCCCGGGGGACTGGGGGGCGTAGAGCGTGTCCCCCACTCGGGCCGCCTTGAGGTCCTTGATGCCGCACACCAGGTAGCCCACCTGGGGGGGGGGGGTGGAGGGGGCAGAGGGGCGGAGGGGCGGAGGGGCTGAGGGGGGAGTGGTGGGGGAGTGGGATCGCGTCGCCTGCGCTAGCGGAGCACTGGTGGAAGAGGGAGGGGCGGAGGTGGGTGGGTGGATGCGGTGTGATGCGTGTCTGTGCTTGCTGAGGTTGATGCGCGCAGGCGGGGCGGCCACCGCGAGGGCTGGGGGGCAGTCCGGGTGCGGGAGAAGATACGGCAGAGCGTCCCAGTGGCGGTGGGAGTGGACCGGGCTGAAGCAGACGACCAAGACCCGATGTGCGGAAAGCCAGGGGGCGGTGACTGCTAGTGGGTAGCGGGCGAGCGAGGCAAGGCCGCGCAAGGCTGGGGATGCGCGGCTAGGTGCCTACCGTATGCCAGGACGGCTCACCTGTCCCGTCAGCAGGCGGCCGGTGGGGTGGCGCTCGGGGGCGAGCAGGCCCAGCTGCATGGGATGACAGAGGCGCGGAGTGAGATTGCCGTACACAGGGTTGGGGGCCACATGCTTGGCCCGGCCTCCCTCCCTGCCCGCTGTAACACCCCGCTTTGGGCCACGACCTACCGATGAAGCCAACCGTCCCGAGGCCCCAGCTAGGCCTCATTCCCAGCCCGCCCGGCCCCCCCCCCCCGCCCCCCGCCCCCCCCCGCCGACCAGAGGCAGACGCCCCGCTGCCAACGAGGGGCGACTCGCGTGCCCGCTCCTCCCGCCCCCACACCCATGACCCTACCAGGGCCAACGGCCCTGAGACACAGCCCTCACCCTCCCGCCCCGGCCCCGCCCCCGGCCCCCACCTCGAGCACCTCGTAGGCCTGGCCCGTGGACGCCATGGCCAGCTTCTGCCCCACCTGTGGGGAGGGGGGTGGAGGGTTGGGGGATTGGGCACCAGACCGGCCGCCCTCGTACCACACCACGGCAATCTCAGGCCCTCTGGGATGCAGGGATGCAGGCTCCCTCCAAGTCCCTCCCCTCGCCGCCAGCCTTGCACACACGTCACTTTACTTGCTGCTAACATAGGGTTGGCCGTCCTTGGCACACACGCCCCCCCCGCCCCAGCCCAGCCCACGCCCCTCACCTCCACGCCCCCATCCACCACCTCCACCAGAAGCACCACCCCCCGGTACTCGTCATGCAACGCATCGAACAGGAGCAGCCGGGCTTTAGGGGGGGGGGCAATAGAGCGAGGAGGGGGAGGAGGGGAGGCGTTAGTTAGAAGGAGTGGGGAGGGGCCGTGGGATGAGGGAATCATAAGAGGTACGGAGGAGGCAGGCGGTCCCGCCCGACCCCACGAAGCAGCCAGCCCTCACCCGGCGCGTTGGGGTTACCTCCCGGTGGCCGCACGCGCCTGCGGGGGGGGGGAGAGAGAGGCAGGGGGGTCGGCAGTAGAGGCAGGAGGCCGTGGGCAAAGGTGAATGCAGAGGCGGCTCCTTGACCTGACTCTCCCTCAGTGCCCCGCAGCTACTGCGTAGCCCCCCTCCCACCCACAGACTCACTCCACCACCGCCGGCAGGACCGAGTCCATCCCCTGCCCTGTCTTGGCGCTGGTGGGTGGGTGGGTGGGGGCAGGGTGAGGGGAAGGGGGGGGGAGTGCGTGAGTAGCGAGCAGGAAGCGACTGTGGTTGCGAGGGAGGGAAGGAAGGTGCGTGGACGGGAAGTTGGGCTAGCCAGGATGCGGGGATGCCCCTGCGTGCCTGACCGCCTGTTGACTGCCTCCGCATCTTGCCTTCCGCTGCGCCAGAGCCAAGGAATTGCGGTGTATTGCTTGACAACCCCCACCCCGACCCCAACCCCACTGGTGGTATGCACCGTCACACGGTGAGCTTCCCTGGCGCAGGCGACGCGATCCCGCCCAGCAACCCCCCCCCCACTACCCCTCATCGCCCCCAACACACCAACCTGGTGTAGAGAGACGCCGCGGGGTCGAGGTCGAACGCAGCCTGCATCTGGGCTGCGCAGCCGGGGGGGTCGGCGGCGGGGAGGTCGATCTTGTTGATCACGGGGACCAGGTCCAGGCCCTGACAGGGGGGAGGAGGGAAGGGGGGGGAGGACTGGACAGGTGGGAGGATGGCAGAGGCGGATTCCCTGCACCTTTGCGACACCTACCCCAAGCCCCCTCGCCTCCCCAGCCCTGCCCCGAGACCTGCCTCCCTCCGCCCACCCGACCTGCCCGAGGGGCCCACCACCAGAACTCCCTGAGCCCCCCTTGATCTCCCCTGCCCCCTAGGACCCTAGCGCTCCCTAGCCCCACAGGGGACCCCTACCCCCTACCCCCCCGCCCCCCCCCACCTGCTCGAAGGCCAGGTAGAAGTTGGCCACGGTCTGCGCCTGCACGCCCTGACCCGCGTCCACCACCAGCAGGGCGCCCTGAGGGGAGGGGGGTAGTTCCTTTCTGAAGGGAGCCAGGTGGGGAGGCGTTGGAGCGGGACCGCGTCGCGTTGGTTTTCATTGCCGTGCCGTGCCGTGCCGTGCCCAGCGGGCTGCCATCAAGGGTCCCCGCCATCAAACCCCATTGGCTGTGGTGTGCGGGGCCCGGGCCGCACCTGGCATGCGGCCAGGGAGCGGGAGACCTCGTAGGAGAAGTCCACATGGCCTTGGAGGGGGCAGGGGGGGGAGGGACGAGGTCTGGGGTCCGACAGTGGAGCCCCAGTGCCCAAGCCTCGCAGTCCTTGCACCCTCAACCACCATACCACGCTCAGGTTCTGCCAAACACCCTTCCCCCTTCCGGCGTGTCGGTGAGGTTGAGCACGCGTTCACGCTCGGGTTCTGCCAAGCACACCCCTCTCTATTTTCAAGCCCATCGAGCTCAGCCCCCACGTCCCTCACCCTGCCTCATCCTCCGCCCCCCCTCCCCCCACCCGGCGTGTCGATGAGGTTGAGCATGTAGTCCTGCCCCCGGTGGCGGTAGACTAGGGACACGGTCTGGGCCTTGACGGTGATGCCCCGCTCGCGCTCCACCTGGGGGCGGGGAGGGGCGGAGGGGGCGGAGGGGAAAGAAGGCGTGTGTATGGGGGCGTGTGCGTGTGCGTGTGTCTCCAGCTCATTGACGGTGATGCCCCGCTCGCGCTCCACCGCAGCCGCCCCCCCCCACCTGCAGCTTGTCCAGGTACTGTGCGTTGTGGGTGGCCTTCGCCCCCAGCGCCCCCGTCATCTCCATGAGCCGGTCGGCGATGGTGGACTTGCCTGGAGGGTGGGGACCGGGGCGGGGTCGGGCAGAAGATAAGCCAAGGCGGGCGCGTGTGAGCCCCAAGGGCCCTCGCCCTGGCCCTCGCCCTCGCCCATGGCATTGCTCCACCGCCCCTGTTCTGTCCCAGCCCGTTCCACCGCCCCCGTTCTGTTTCTGTCCGCGCAATGGCTGACCCCGCGCATGAGTTCCCTGTGCCGGTCCTCGACGCCCCCCTCCCCCGCCCTCTCCCCCCCATACCGTGGTCCACGTGGGCGATGATGGAGAAGTTCCGGATCCGCTCCTGGGGATATGCATCAGGAGTGGTGGGGACCCAGGGGCTTGAGGGTTGCGCTCCTGGGTCACACGGCCCCCAGGCCCCCAGGCTCACCACCAGACTAGCCCTACGCCCCCCAGCTCCCCTCTGCTACCGGTCCTCCGTCACTGTCCCCCATGCAAGCATGGACGCCTGTAAGACCCCCACACCGCCGCCCCTTCCTTCCCATGAGCCCCGGCCCCTTCCCTGCATGCGGCAGCCCCGCCTCCCGCACCCCAAACGGCGGCCGCAGTTGGCACCCCCAGCCCCCCTGCCCCGTGTGTTGCCCCGGCCCGCTCTCAACCCCGCCCCCCCCCCGCCCCCCATGCGGCGGCCTCACCTGCGGGAAGTGCCCCACATCGTAGCCCCCGCCCACGAACCCCTGGGCAGCCCGGGCAGCCGCCTCCGCCTCCGCCTCCGCCGCTGCGCCCGCGCCCCCGTGCCCCGAGGCGGAGGGCAGCCCAGGGGCTGCAGCCGCAGCGGTAGTGGTGGCGGTGGTGGTGGTAGGTGTGGTGGGAGAGGTGGACGGAGCTGGGGAGGTGGAGGGCCCCGCCCCTGCTCCGGCCGCGGAGCTCGAGCTCAGGTGGCGGCGGAGGGTGGGCTGGCCGGGGGTGCCGGAGCCGGGCCCCCGTCCCGCCCAGCCCAGTGCCCAGGGCTGCCTCCTGCTGACCAAGGCCTCCGCAATAGGCTGAGATGAAAGGCCGCTGAGACCGCTTGGGCTCGGGCGGTCCTCCGGACTGGACCTCCCTGGGCCCATGTGCACGTGCTCTGGGGGAGCTGTGATCAAGCACCCGGCGGCGGCACCCAAGCCCGTGTCGTGCCCGGCAAGACCGACACAAGCACCCCTAGGCTCCCCGAGTGAGGCATAGGGGTATAGGTGCCACGGGACGTGGTGGGGCTGGCGGTGACGAACGGAGTTCGCGGGGGCCTCGGGAGGAGCATTGGGGGAAGGGCCGCTGGGGCAAGCGTGGGATGTTCGATCCCCGCCCGAAAGCGACGCTGAAAGCGTGGTCGTCGCGCAGCCCCTACGCAGTAAGCCCTGTCGAGATGCTACAAGAGTTGCACATTCTGCCGCTGCTCTCAGGGCCAGTCGCCACTCAGGCGCGCGGGGCATCCCGGGGATGGGATGGCGACGACGAGAAAGCTCCGGCGCTGCAGCGCATGCCGGTTAAGGAAAGCGAGTGTTTTATTGTGTACATGGTAACAACAGTTGTTTCGTGGGGTGTCAAAGCGCATGGGGGTGCATCATGGCCGGGTGCGTAAACCCCGCGTGGGTTTCGTGGCGCCGTCGTCTCAAGCCGCGAGCTACAGTGCACGCAACAGCGTCACTGTCTGCAAAGTCGTTCACAGGCCCAGACGTCGACGACGGTCGCACATCTACTCGACTGCGCTCCAAAGCCCGCCGGCAGCAGTAACAGCGCAGTCGACAGCAGTGAACAATTAGAGCTAACCTGAGCTCCCATCGCGACGCTCGCGGACGCGGCGTTGTTAGAGAGAGTCGCACCAACGTTGCCCACCGACTCACCACCGACCAGATGCTGCAGAGCGCCGCGCCGCAGCCCTGTTGTAGCTAATTCTAATTACACACAACGCATTCGCGATCACGGGCGGCGCATAACGTGGACCGGGGAATTGCGGCACCGCAATGAGCGGCTCCTGGACTAGGTCGGGCTCCAAGAAGGGCGATGGCGGCCCTCGCTTCCACTTCCCGACTGTGGATGAGGACTCGGAGATGGCGAGCATGCTCGGGGGCTCTCAGAAGGGTACGTGTGGTCTCGGTGCGTGGCGCTTTCCCGCCCAGCCGAACCTTCCGACGCCCCTGCGCCGCACACCCCATACCCGCACCCCCTCCTCAGCATCCTCCCCCCTTGACCTCACCCTCAGCTCCATGACACGCCACTCTATGCCCCGTCACGCCCGACAGACCCCCTCCCCGTCCGGCCCCCGCTCCCCCGCTCCCCTCCCCCCTCCCCCTCCCTCCCCTCCTCACCCCCCTCTCCTCCCTCCCCTTCCCCTCCCCTCTCCCCGCCCCTCCCCCCACCCCCCAACCCCCCCAGGCCCCTCCTCCTCCGCCCCCACCGAGGAGCTCAAGCGCAAGGTGGTCCCCGAGGAGGCCGCGGGCTTCCTGTCCCACATGTTCTTTTCGTACTGCAACCCGCTCATCAAGCTGGGCCTGCAGCGGCCCTTGGAGCACGACGACCTGTGGGACGTGGCGGAGAAGTGAGCCGGCGCGTGGGCCCGGGCTGGGCCGTACTGGGCCTGGGCTGGGCTTGGTGTGGGCCCGGGGCGGGCTCGGGGAGTGGAGGGGTTGGGGTTGGGCTGGGGGCTCCCCAGGATTGGGAGGGTGGTGCGGGGGTTGGGGAGTGGGATTGGCGCGGGGGTAGACAGTGCTGTGGGGTCCGGGTGGGGCTGAGGCTGGGCCTGGCCTGGGCCTGGTTTGGGCAGCGTGGCGACCGTCGTGCGGCTGTGGGCCCTGCTGGGCCCTGGGCATGGGTCCGGCGGCAGTGGCCACTCGGGTGGAGGCAGGGGGGCCTTTGCCCCTATGCTCCGCCATATGACACACGCAGCCCCGGCCCCCGAACCGCTCCGTAATCCTCAGCCCCCGCCCGTCCCCCCTTCCCCCCGCCTATCCCCCTCCCCCCCCTCACCCCCAGGGACCAGGCTGCCTCCGTGTCCGCTCGATTCCAGGCGGCCCTCGCCTCCACCGCGGACCCCGTCACCCACCCGCAGGTGGGGGGGCTGGGGCCAAGGGGGAGAGGAGGCTGGAGCCTGGCAGCGCGTTGAGAGGGAGCTGGGGAGGGGAGGGGGCTGAAGGGGGTGCCACGGCGGCTGTCGGCCAGGGCAACTGGTGGGTGTGGAGTGTAGCAACAAGTTGATAACCCCGACTACCGTGCCCCGCTGTCTGCCCCCCCCTCCTGTCCCCTCCTCTTCTGTCAGGGCAATGTGTGGAAGGCCCTGGTCCGTATGTTTGGGCCCATCATCCTCTACACGGGATCCATCAAGCTGGTAGGGAGAGGAAGGGGTCTGTGGGGGGGAGGGGGAGAGGAAGGGGTCTGTGGGGGGGAGGGGGAAGAGGGAGGGGGCTGTGTGGGGGAGGAGGCTGAGGGACGAGGTTGAAGGAGTGGGAAGGGAGGGCTCTGGAGCGAGGGCCGTGGGGGGGCCCCAGAGCGCGGCTGAGGGGTATCAGCACGGGGTATAGGGCTGCGTGGTGCGAGGGGTGCCAGGGACAGGAGGGCTAGAAGAGACTGAGGCAGAGAAGGGGGGTGAGCCCTTCATGCAAAGATGAGGCCAATCCCGGAAATAGGGCCCTAGAGACAAGGAGAGGCGGGAGCGGAGCCCCGTGGGGCTCAGGGGCCAGACAGGAGGCCGGTGGCTCAGCAGAGGAAGCCTAGTGCTCACATGGCAGGCCGACTCCCCTTCACCTCTTCAACCCGTGTCCGTCGGCTCCCTCCCCTCTCCCCCCTCCCCCCCAAGATCCACGATCTGATCATGTTCCTGAATCCATTCCTCCTGGAGCAGCTGCTGCACCACATGGCCAAAGGGGGCAGCCGGAGTGAGGGGGAAAAGGGGGAAGGGGAGGGGTGCGGGGAGAATGTGAGGCCCCCTCCCGGGGCACGGCAAGGGGCTGCGGACGGCGAGCAACGCGGGGCGGAAAGGGCAGAGCGGGGGTCGTGATTGGTGATTGCGGGGTGAATGGCCTACCCTGCCACCCCTCGTGACCCCTGTTGCGGCACACCCCTAACCACCCCCAGGCGGCTCGTTTGGTATCATCCTGGCCATCCTGGCGGCCTCCGTTGCCGAGACCTTCACAGTCAACTGGTACTTCCACCTGATCTTCAGGTAGGGTGGCCGGGGGGATGGGGTGGAAGGTAGGAGGTGGGGGGCTGGGGTAGGAGCATCATGCGATTCGTGAACTGAGCCACTCCCGGAATATGCCAAGGCTGCCTGCGGTTGCATGTGGTCGGTCGGCGGGGCCTGAAGAGCAAGCCCCCCCCTCAACACTTTGGCTGGCTTGCCCGGCTTGCCCCCCGCCTTGCGACACCCGCAGGGCCAGCCTGCACATCAAGATTGCCATGATCGACATGCTGTACGACAAGTCCCTGCGGATCACGACTGCCGTACGGTCCGACATGGGCACGGGCGCCATCGTCAACCTGCAGGTGAGGGGCCACGCGTGGTGCACAGCAGCTCCAGGGTTTGGGGCCTTTGCACGGATAGCCCGCCTCCCTCCCCATCCAACCAACCAACCAGCCAACCAACCAGCTAACCAACCAACCAACCAGCCAACCAGCTCAACCAACCAACCAACGCCCCTTCCCCTCCCCGCCGCCAGTCCAACGACGCCGCCAAGCTGTGGTCCATGGTGCTGTACGTGCACGTGCTGTGGAACGGCCCGTTCCAGATCCTGATCGTCATGTTCATGCTGGTGAGATCCGGATCCTCATCTTGTGGCCTCGTCCGCGTGCGTGATCTGGATGTGGATTGGGGGAGCTCTTGCATGCGGTGTGACTGAGACGTGCATAACCCCGGCGGCTGTGCAAGGCATTGACGAGGGCGCCGCCTCCCTCCCGCATCGCTCTACTCCCCCCACTCCCCCCCATGGCGTCGGCACGTTCCCGCTCAGCAACAAACACCCCCCCATCCCACCTGCCTGCTCGCTCTCTCCCCACGCCCCCCCACCCCACCCATGTACCATCGCAAGCTAAGCTTCCCTGGCGCAGGCGTAAAGACGCTCTCCCGCTTCTCAGCTTCAAACACCCACCCATCCCCCTCCCCCAGGTCCGCATCATGCACTGGATCCCCTCCATGGCCGGACTGGGGGTCACCTTCGTTGTGGTGCCCCTCACCACGATCCTGGGCAAGGCCCTGGCCAAGAGCAGGAGGCTGCAGGTGGGGGCAGTGGCACGCGGCGGGCCGGCAGTGGAAGGGGGTGGAAGGGGGGGTGATCTTTGACGAGTTTGAGGTTTGGTAGTCCCGATGGTGGAAGGGGGTGGGTGGGTGGAGCCGGGGGGAGCGGGCAGCTCGCGCCCGCTTGCGATTGGGGTGTGGGCGGCGTTGGGCGGACTGCGGTCGCGAACCCCCAGCAGCTGGGGAGTGGGCGCGTGGGGGGCCCCTGCCTGGGCGGTGACTGCTGCGCCCCCCCCCTCCACCCCTCCACCCCACCCCCCAAGCCTCCCTTCCCTCCCCCCCACCCCCCCCTCCCCCTCCCCCCCTTAGATCAAGTACACCGACCAGCGTGTCAAGCTGTGCTCCGAGGTGATCACCGGCATCAAGGCCATCAAGCTCTACGCCTGGGAGCAGCCCTACGTGGAGCGCATCATGGGGCTGCGCGAGGACGAGCTGACCCAGATCAAGCGCACGCAGTCGCTCAACCTGTTCAACATGGCCATGTGGGTCGGGGGGGAGGGGGAAGGGGGAGAGGGGGAGGGGGGAGGGGCGGGGGGAGGGCCGTGTGTGTGTTTTGGGGAGGGGCCGCATGCCTGTTCAGCATGGCCATGTGGATCGGGGGGGGGGACAGAGGGGGAGGGGGGAGGGGGGAGGGGGAGGGGGGAGGGCCGTGTGTGTGTTTGGAGGAGGGGTCCGCATGCCTGTTCAACATGGCCATGTGGGTCGGGGGGGAGGGGGAGGGGGAGGAGGCAGGGGGAGGGTGTGGGGGTTCCTGCCCCCCTCCGCCACTACCCGTCCTGCCCTCCCCACTCCCTTTGGCTCGTGCCCTTGCACCCATACCATTTCTCCCACACCCGCTCAGCTCTTGTAACCCCCTGTTACCTTCCCCCCCTCCCTCCTCCCCCCCCTGTCAGGTTCATGTCTGGCCCCGTGCTCGTGGGCCTGGCCGCCTTCGGCACCTTCTCCGCCATGGGGTACCCGCTCACCGCCGCCGTGGCCTTCCCCGCCCTCGCCCTCTTCAACCTGCTCCGCTTCCCAATCATCATGCTACCCTCCCAGATCATGAGCCTGATCCAGGTACGGCAGATCGCGATCTCCCTGGTGCAGTGAGGCGTGTCGCGTGGTTGCTGTTGGTTGCGGTTGGCGGTTTGGCTCGGGCCCTACGTTGCATCGCTTTGGCCGACCAGCTTGACCCTTTCGACAGCGGAAGGCTTGCGTGAGCAGCCCTCAATGCACATCCTCCTGCCCTCCCCCTCCCCCTTCCCATACCCGTACCTACACAAGCAAGGATTCCGCGTCGGCGCGATCCCGCTCCGCAACAAATACCCCTCCCCACCCACCCCCCACCCCCTCCGCAGGCCCGCGTGGGTCTGCAGCGCATCCAGAAGTTCATGGAGGCGGAGGAGATGAGCCACAGTGCCCCCGGGTACACCTCCGTGCCCCACCCCGCCCCCGGCTCCGCGCTCTCCCTGCTCGCCTCCGCCTCCTCCGCACCCTCCGACGGCCTGGGCGCCAACGGGGGTGCGGCCAACGGCAGCGGAGGAGGCGTTGGGGGGGTGGGGATGGGGGGCAGCCTGACGGCTGCCCCCGTTATGATCCGCGACGGCACGTTTGCATGGGACCCCAAGGGCGAGCCCGTGATCAGGGGCGTGGGGCTGGAGGTCCGGCGGGGGTCGCTGTGCATGGTGGTGGGGCAGGTGAGGGGAGGGGGGGAGGGGGGAGGGGAGGGGAGGGGAAGAGGTGTAGAGCGGGAGCGGGAAGGGGCAGGAGAGGAAGGGATGCGAGGCGTCACACATCGGCAAGCTCCCTCGGGACCGCTCGGCCCGTCCCCTCCCTCCGCCCTTTCTGCCATTCCCCCCACCCTCTCACCCCCTACCCTCCACCCACCCCCCCTAGGTGGGCTCCGGCAAGTCCTCCCTGCTGGCCGCCCTGCTGGGGGAGATGCACCGCCGCACGGGGAGCGTGAGGGTGGTGGGCAGCGTGGCCTACACGGCGCAGGTGGGGGCCGTGGGGGGGACAGGCGTGGGGGGTGGGGGCAGCAGGGGGGACGGGCGGGGCCTGCGGGCAAGCTGGCATAGGCTGCTTGTTGCCTAGACTCGTTCGGGAGACCGCTAGAGCCCTGGAACACGGCCCCCAACATTGCCCTCCCCTGCCCCCCTCCCCCCAGGATCCGTGGATCCAGAACACGACGCTCCGCAACAACGTGCTGCTGGGGGCGGCGTACGACGAGGACGCTTACGCGGCCACACTGCAGGTGGGAGGGGGGGGAGAGGGGGTAGGGTGGGGGGCCCAGGTGCGGACCACTCGGGACCACTCGGGACCACTCGGGACCACTCGGGACCTTGCTTCCTGGCGCTTGCGGGACCAGGCAGGACCGCTTCCTGTCGGGGTCGGACACTCGGACTGACCTCCACTCCCCCGCTGCAGGCGTGCGCTCTGCTGCCGGACCTGGAGTTGCTGCCGGCGGGTGGGTGGGGAGAAGGGGGGTGGGTGGGGGCAGGAGCGGTCATGGCGGTGGAGGGAAGCGAGGAGGGGTCCTGCTGCTGTCCGTCGCTCGCGCCTGCACCTCGCTCGGCCCTTCCGGGCCCAACCCCGCCGCCTCCCGTCACCTCCGCCCCGCCCTTTCCTCCTCCTCCCGCCCTCCCCCCCCCCCCCAGGTGACGCCTCGGAGATTGGCGAGAAGGGTATCAACCTGAGCGGGGGCCAGAAGCACCGTGTGGCACTGGCCCGGGCCACGTGAGTCTCAAGGGGGAAAGGGGAAAGGGGGGGGAGGGATGCGGAAAGGGAAAGAGGGGTGACGGGTGAGGGGAGGAGGGCAGGCCTTGGAGGGAGCCAGGCCGGACCAGGCGGACGCAACCGGCGGGGGGTGCTGTGCTCACAAGCCTTGACGACACCGCACCCGCAACCCTCGCCAGGATGCCCTCACCCCTCTCACTCCCTAACCCCCGCACCCTCCCTAACCGCCACCTTCCCGCAGCTTCGCGGCTGCTGACGTGTACCTGCTGGACGACCCCCTGTCGGCCGTTGACGCCCACGTGGGGCGGCACCTGTTTGAAGAGTGCATCTGCGGCCTGCTGGAGGTGGGGGGGGAGGGGAAGTTTGGGGGAGGGGGGGAGGGAAGTGGACGTCTGGGGGAAGAGGAGTCTGCCGGGGTGGGATGGGCACACCTCGTCTCGTGGGCTGTCTCTCGCCGCTTGAAGTATTGGGAGGGAGGGGAGGAAAACGGTGGGGGGTGTGAGCTGTGTGATGGGGGGGGCGAGGCAATTTGGGATTAAGTGGGGCCCAACCTGTCTCTCTGCCCCTTCGTCTGTCTGGCCCCTTATGCCGGTAGTGCCGGTGTGCGCACGGGCCCGCTCCCGAGGGCAGCACTCCCGCGTCTGCCCCTGCCTCACCCACCCGCCCCTTGCCACGCTCTATAACGACTCTCGACCACCGCACCTCTCTCCTGCCCCCCCCCCCTCCGCTGAGCAACAAACGCATCAACCCCCCCCCTCCCCCCCCAGGACAAGACCCGGGTGCTGGTCACCCACCAGCTGCAGTACCTGCCCGATGCGGACCTGGTGGTTGTCATGGAGGGGGGGGCCATCAAGCACGTGAGGAGGGGGAGGGGGGGAGGGGGGAGGGGCAGGGCCCGGGCGGTGGCTGCTCCACCCGGCACCGGGGGCTGGGCTGGGCTGCACCCGCGGTCTTCTGCCGGGGATTGCCCATGTGGGGCTCGGGTGTGGGGCTCGGGTGTGGGGCTCGGGTGTGGGGCTGGACGGTGGCACTGTGGCTGGGCTGGGGTGCAGCCCTGCACACCCCACCGCCCCTGGTCGCGGCTTGTAGCTCCTAGTCTCCCACCTTCCCTGTGCGTGTCCCCACCCCGGAAGCGCACGCGCATACTAAATCAAATAGCCTGTGCATGCGTGCGCAGATGGGCACGTACGAGGAGCTGGGCACGCACATGCTGACACCCACCTCCATATAACGTCTCACTGTCCGCTCCTCTCATCGCAGATGGGCACGTACGAGGATCTGGTCTCCAGGGGGGTGGACTTCCACCAATTCGTCAAGGACGAGGGGGAGGAGGAGGAGGGAGCCAAGGGCAAGGACGGCAAGGCGGCTTTGCAGAAGAAGGCCGGCGGCGGCGGCGCGAACGGCACCGTGAACGCAACCGCCTCGGCCCTGCACGCCGAGGCCGAGGAGGAGGAGGCGGACCGGGAGGGTGGGGACCCCACATCGGACCCGGCGCCCCTGCCCCCCGGATTACTGAAAGGCCTGGACCGGGGCCCCCTGAGGTCGGACTCGAGCGTTACGTCGGCGGCGGACGTGCGGCTGCGGGCGGGGGCGGGGGAGAGCTTCACGAGCGGGGGTGGGGGCGCCGGGGGGTCGGCGCCCGTGACCCCCCGCGCCGTGCCCAAGCCGGTGAAGTTCGGGGGCGGCTCCATGCGGCGGCAGGTGTCGGTGCGGCGGATGAACAGCAGGTGGGTGGGGACGGGGGAGGGTGGGGGTGGGGAGGGGCCTGGGTAAGGGTTGAAGGAGCTGCAGGAGTGGGCATTCAAACGGCGATGTGGGCCTCCCTTGCCGGCTCCTTCACATCCGTGCCGTCGCCCCGCCCCGAACCTCCTCCCGCCCCTCCACCCCCCCCCCTCCACCCCCCCCTCCGCCTCCCCCCCCCCAGCATGCGGCGCCTGGGCATGTCGGGGCGCGAGGAGCTGGACTACGAGCAGGAGCGGCTCAAGCTGCTGGACACCATGGCGCGGAAGGAGAAGGACGGCCTGCTCACAAAGGCACGTGATGGGAGCGGGTTGTGTTAGGCAACGAGGAAACCGTAAGCGAGCAGAAAGACCCCGGAGGTGTGATATAGTTCCGCGTAGCGCCCGCCCGTCCCGGTGACTGTATAACTCGTATGCCTGGCAATGGCGAGGAAGCTTGCGCGCGCGTGTGTGTCGGGAGCTGCTTGGGGCTGCAGGCCAGTCGCTCCCGCTCGCCGAAGTCCAACCCGCACCCCTCGCCATGTATCTACTCGATACGAACTAACCCTCCCCCCCACACACACACACATCCCCCTATGCAGGTGGAGGAGCGCGCCAAAGGCCGTGTGGAGAAGTCCGTGTACAGCGCCTACCTGCTGGCCTGGTCCCCGGCCTTCATACTGCCGGTGGCGGTGGTGGTGTTTGCGCTGAGCGAGAGGGGCATGCAGGTGGGGGGGGCGGGGGGCGCGTGGTGGCGGGGGCGGAGCGGCGTAGAGGCGCAGGCTCGTAGCCTAGTCGTCCCCTTCTATAGCCCCTCCTCCACTGCACTCTCACGCCACCCATCCACCACTCTCCCCACCCACGCTACGCTCACCCACCCACCCCCATTCCCCACGCCCTCCCTCCCCCCCAGGTGCTCCAGAACTTCACGCTCTCCAACTGGTCCAACGCCACCGCCCGCGCCCAGGAGGAGCACAAGGCCGCACACAACGGGTAGGCTTGCGGGGCCGGGACGCGCCCCTGCATTCTTACTCGGACCCCCCAACTGCACGCGCAGTTAAGCAAGCCATGCGCTGTGCTCACCCGCTAGTGCACTCAATCCTGCATCAATCCTGCGCCGGGAGGCGTCCCTGCATTGTTGTTACTCCTTCCCTCTCCTACTCAACGTTGCTGCGGTTGCACGTGTGCGCCTCCTCCTGCGCCCTATCACGTCGCACCTCCGTCCTGCCCACAACCTCCCCCCCCTTCTTACCTACCCGTTCCCCGCCCCCGCCCGTCCGCCCCCCCAGGGTCTACATGACGCTCTACTTTACCTTCGGCCTTCTCTCCATCGGAATCAACATCGTGCGATCCACCGCCCTCATCTACGGATCCATTCGGGCCTCGCGCCGCCTGGCCCGGCAGCTGCTGGAAAAGGTCAGCCAGGGGTTGCGGGGACGATCCGGCTTGCCGCGGTTTTGCATGGGGTCCCCCGCCAAGCAGCCTGCATGCTCTGCCGCCTTCCCCTGCCCTCTCGCTCCGCGCTTGACCTCACCTCACGGCGAGCGGGGGTGCGGGGGATGCGGGATGGGAAGGGGTCATGGTAGTTGTTGTGGTAACGTACCGCTCTCGCAGGGCATTGCCCAACCGCTGCGTCTTGCTGCCCTGTGACTACCGCTCTCACTCTACATGCCCTCTCCCCACCCCCCACCTCCACTACCTCACCTTGACCCCCCTCCTCCCTCCCCCACCCCCCAGGTGGTGCGCCTGCCCATGAGTTTCTTCGACCAGCAGCCCACAGGTGGGGGCGGGATCAAGGGGGGCGGGAAGCCGAGGCGTTCCAAGTACCGCACCCTCGCCGGGGCCGCTCGATCGTCACCAACCCGTTCTGTCAGCCTCCCAGCCCGCCCCCTTCCATTCCGGTCCCAACTGTTCGTGCTTTCTTCCACCGCTAACTCCCCCGCTCCCACCCACCCCCTCCCCCAGGCCGCCTGCTCAACCGCTTCACCAAGGACACCGAGGCGCTCGACATCAACGTATCCTCCGCAGTCAACTCGGCGCTGTCCACCGGCGTCACGGCCGCCATGTCGGTGCTGGTGGTCATCGTGGTGACCCCCCTGGCCGTGGTGTGCTTCCTGCCGCTCAGCTTCATCTACTACAGGTGGGGGTGCCGGGGGAGGGGGGGGGCGGTGCGGGGGGTTGCGGGGGGTTTGCGCGGAGGCAGTGGGGGGGCCGTCGTGTGTCGGAGCCAGCACGCAGCATCCTCGTTGCATTCCTCGCTCCCACGTCGAACACAGCCCTGTGCCGGTATGGGCTCTCCCTCTCCCCGCTCAACCGCTTCGCCCCTCCCCTCCCCTCCGCCCCCCAGGGTGCAGCAGCTCTACATCGCCTCCTCCCGCGAGCTCAAGCGCCTCGACTCGCTGGCCTTCTCGCCCATCTTCCAGCACTTCGGGGAGACGCTCGCCGGCCTCACCACCATCCGCGCCTTCCGGAGGGCCGACCAGTTCCTGGACAAGAGCAGGGTGGGCGGTGCCGTGCTGTGTGCGTGCTGTGTGCGTGCGGTGCGTGCTGTTAGGTGCTGTGCGGTGCATGTGCGGTGTGCGGTGTGCAGTGTGCAGTGTACGGTGTGTGCCGCCGTGTGTACAATGGTATGCACCCCTGACACCCGCCCCAGCGCTGCGACTTCGTTCTCACTCCCCCCCTCCACGCTGCCCCCCCTCCCCCCCCCTCCCCCTCCCCCCCCAGGCCAACATCAACCACTCCAACCGCGCCTACTGGCCCATCCAGGTGGTCAACCGCTGGCTGTCCACGCGCCTGGAGCTCATGGGAGCGAGTGAGGCCGCCTTGGGGGGGGGGGCGGAGGGGGTGGAGTCGAGGGGGAGGGGGAGGGCGGTGCTCATTCGGATGGGAGGGGCCCCAGGGGGCAAGATCTCATGGCCTGGAGCTCATGGGAGCGAGTGAGGCAGGCGTGGGGGGGAGGGGGGAGTTGAGGGGGAGGGGAGGGGGAAGGGGGAGCGTAAGCGGAAGGGAAGGGAGGGGGAAGGGGAGGGGAAGGGAGGAAAGGGGAAGGGGAGGGAAGAGACACCGGGGACGGGGAAAGAGGGGGCGGTGACAGGCCAGGCCCGGGCCCTAAGATTGACCACCCGCGCCCTTTCCTGTCCATCCCCACCCCCCAGCCGTGGTCTTCACCGCCGCGCTCACGGTCGCCGTCATCTTCCCCCGCAACGCCGGACTGGCGGGGCTGGCCATCACATCGGCCCTCAACCTCACCGGCATCATGAACTGGTGGGGGAGGGGGCCGTGCTGCGCCCTGCTGTGCTGTGCTGCGCCCTGCTGTGCTGTGCTGTGCCGATGGCTACTGGCGCATAGGCCCCCCCCCATGTGGCTCGCGGTAGCTCGCGACACCTCTTGGCTCCCCACACACACACCCCACCCTACCCCACCCCCCCCAGGATGGTGCGCCAGACCACGGAGCTGGAGGTCAACATGAACAGCGTGGAGCGCATGATCGAGTACAACCGGTACGGCAGGGCGGTGGCGGGTGGTACGGCAGGCTGCTGTACGACAAGACACTAGCATGGCCACGATCGCACGCATCCCAACCTGGGCTGTCCCCCCCCTTTCGCAGCTACGACGAGGAGGCGCCGGCTGTCATCGAGGGCACACGCCCGCCCAAGGGATGGCCCTCTCAGGGGGCCATCTTGGTGGAGGTGGGGGGGGGGGGGCTGGGAGGTGGGGGGTCGGAGGTGGGGGGGGCACAGGAAGGCAAGGAGCTGTAGGGGGGTGGGGGGGGGGTGGAAAGGCCTACGGACTGGCCGCCGAGGCACGGGCGGCAGGACCGAGTTGCCACCGGGGCCCCGGCGGGGCGCCCTCGGCCTGACCCTCGACGCCAACCCCTCCCTCGTCTCCCCACCTCACCTCCCCCCCCTGTCAGGGCCTGACGGTCAGGTACCGCCCCGAGCTGGACCCCGTGCTCAAGGAGCTCAGGTGGGGGGGGAGGGAGGGGGGGGGGAAAGAGGGGCGGGTTGCGGCGTTGGGGTTTCGACAGGTTCATGCGGGAGGGGCTAGAGAGCGGTGCGGTTTACTGACTCCATTTCGCAGGGCTCTTGTCGGTCATCATGTGCCCCTCCCTCCCCACACCCACACCCACTATGTCCGCCGCTGCCTCTGTCCCCCCCTCCTCCCCCCCCCCCCCCCACTCAGCTTCGAGGTGTCGCCGCGGGAGAAGGTCGGCGTGTGCGGCCGCACGGGATGCGGCAAGAGGTGAGGCAAGGGGACCAGCGGGGGGGGGGGGGGGCCTGCGGGTTCCACCGTCGGAGCGCCGGGTGAGCCTCGCCTTCATTGCTGCTCCCTCGGCGTCACTCGCGCCCTTCCCCCCCGCCCCGTGTGGCGGTATGTACCTTCTCCGGCAATCCCACTGACAACGAGACGCTCTCCCGCTCGGCTTCAAACACCCCCGCCCCCCCCCCCCCCCCAGCACGCTGATGATGACCCTGTACCGCCTGGTGGAGCCCTGCGGCGGCCGCATCCTGATCGATGGGCTGGACATTGGGGCCATGGGGCTCCTGGACCTGCGCTCGAGGCTCAGCCTGGTGCCGCAGGTGGAGGGGCTGGGGTGGGGGGTGGGGGGGTGGGGATTGCTGTGCTGGCTCTGCCTCCTCTTGCCCTGAGCCCAACTTCCGTCGCTGCTCCGATGCCCTCTTGCACACAACTCCCCCACCCCTCTCCGGCAATCCCACTAACCATTCGACGCTCTCCCGCTTATCAGCTTCATACTCACCTCCCCCACCCCCACCCCTACCCACCCCCAGGACCCGGTCATCTTCTCCGGCTCCGTGCGCTCCAACCTGGACCCCTTCGGGCAGGCGGGGGGCGACGGGGACATCTGGGAGGCCATCAAGAGGGCGGGGCTGGAGGACATGATCAAGGGGCTGGACAAGGTGGGGGGGGAGGGGGGGGAGGGATGATTCTCGGAGCGTTGGAGAGCATTGGAGAGCGAAGGGAGAGATAGAGCGGTAGCCAGCGAGCCCGGGGGGGAGGGGGGGAATATTGGGGTTGGCCGGGCGTGGTTTGGGTGCCGTGGGTCCCATGCGGAAAACGTGGGAGGGAGGGAATGGGGCGAGGCGGAGGCGCAGCCAGCTCCACCCTCTGACTCTTTGCTGGCCAGCCGGCGTGCGCCACGAGGCACCGGCTGGACGCCCGGCGCCCCACGCTCCTCCCTCACCACCCCGCCCCCGACTGCCCCTCTTCCCCCCCAGGGCCTGGACTCGGAGGTCAAGGAGGGCGGTGCCAACATGAGTGTGGGCCAGCGGCAGCTCCTCTGCATGGCCCGGGCGCTGCTGAGGGCCACCCGCATCCTGGTGCTGGTGAGGGGGGCGGGGGCGGGAGGTGGGGGCGGGGGCGGGAGGTGGGGGCGGGTTATGGGGTGACCTTTGACGTAATAGAGGTTGGATAGCCCTGATGGTAGGGCGGCAGGGGCTATGGGGTGAGAGGGAAGCGGTGATCGAGGGGCTGGGACACGTGTGGGGCCAGGGCGGGGGGGGCAGCGGTCGCATGGAAGCGGTGTGGGGAGTCAGGAGCGCATGGCACAGGGGCAAGGCCCGCAGCTCACGCAACTGCCCCTCGCCAACCCCACCCACCCACCCACCCCCAGGACGAGGCCACCTCCAACGTGGACAACTCCACAGACTCCCTCATTCAGAGGACCATCCGCACCGCATTCAAGTGAGGGGCCCGGGCCGGGGCCGATGGACGTGTGGGCCGGAAAGGGAAAGGGAAAGCCGTCTGCCTGCGCACTCGCACTCGCACCCCGGGGCCCCGCCCCCCAGGGCCACACGGTGTCATGGGTACCACACCCGCCTCTCCACAATGCCCCATCTCCCCTCTCACCTCACCCTCCCGCCTCCCTCCTTCCTCCCCCCCTCATCCCCCTCCCCCCCCTGTCAGGGACTGCACCGTGCTCACGATTGCGCACCGGCTGCACACGATCGTGGATTCGGATCGGATCCTGGTTCTGGACGCCGGCACGCTGGCCGAGTTCGACACCCCCGCCGCCCTCATGCGCAACCCCTCCTCCCACTTCCGCGGCCTGGTGGAGGAGGTCATCCACGGGGGCGGCGGCGCGGCGGACGTGGTCGCGGACGCCTTTGCGGCCGCCACTGGGTACCGCCTCGAGTAGAGGGGAATGGAGGCGGTCCCAGTCGGGGGATGAGGCGGCCTGGAGTAGGGGGGGAAGGCCAGCCGCATGGGGCCTATTGCAGGCGGATGAGGGGCAGGGGTGCGTTAGATGTGGTGGCCGATGCCTTTGGCGGCCACTGGGGGAAAGGAGGAAAGGGGAATGGAGTAGCCGGCGGTGGCGGCAAATGGTTGACGGGGGTGGATGAGGCAGGGAAACGGAATGGGCGGACGCGGCGACGGGTTCAGCCGTGGGAGTCACACAGGCGGGTGTCTGGGGGCCGGGTCGGGCATAGGCGGGCGCCCGCTGTGGCCCGGGGCTGGAACGGCCCCCGGCGGACGTGTTCCGGGCGGATGCCGGGTGGTGTGTGGGGTGGTGTTTTGAGGGCGCATCCGTGTGTGCGAACGTATGGTGCGAGGAGCCGGTGAAGAGCCCTCAGCTTTGGGGGTGGGCGGTGACCGGTAGGAGTAGGCACGGGACGTCGTTTGCAATGGCCTGATGTCGTTGTCAAGACCCGGTGCGGACCAGCGGGTAAGGTGGGCGTAGCATGGGTTGGCGCTCTTTCACTCGCTCGAGGTGGCTTGCTGAGAGCTCAATTTTGAGACGGATATCCTCATGCCTGTTCCCATCAGGGAACACGTTGCGAGGCAGGCGCTAGGTAGCTAGGAGGTACGGTGGCGGTGCTGTGGCGACGGCTGAATTTCGAAAGGGAGTGCCCTGTCGGGGCCGCTTGAACGGGGCTGTGTCCTCGGAATGATACCGGTAAGAGGACGCGAGGAGAAAGGGGGTACTGAGGAAATGTTGCAGTGGCTTGTGGCAGCTGCGGCCCTGCAAGTGTCCCGCCCACCGGCAGCGAGCATGGTAACGAACAACTCAACGAGCACCACTCCTGCCATCCGTAGAGCCTTACCCTCACCCTCAAGGTGCCGCAGCCATTCGACAGCCCGCACAGATCTAGTACTCAATGCGGCCCAACGTGAAAACCGTGATGCTGAACCTGGCAATTGACCAAAGCAGCGCGCCCAGCACCCAGCAACCCGATGGTCATTATAAGCAGTACTGGAAGGGGTGCCCAAACATTTGAATGAGCCCTACCATAGGTGGGGCCATCTTTCCACCCAGACAGCCCCGCCGCTTGAGCAGCGTAGAATCTTCCGCATACGGCCTTCTGCCTCAACCGGTCTACCGCAAGCGTACATGCGTCCAGCGCGCACCGCGCAACCGCCCCGGCTGAACTCGATCATCGCACACAATGCGCCCTGGCCCCCATGCATCACACGCATCACCAGTCCGCCGACCCCTCAGAAGAGCATGCCGCTATGCAGCAGTGTGCACCGGTGGCCGCCTGCCAAGCCCCTCTTCCGCCGTGGACGGAACGCCCCACGCCAAGACGTGATCCCCGTACTCAGTTGATTGGCCCAGCCCGCGGCCTGTCCGCCCTCTGCTGCGCTGTCGGGGAACAAGCCGGCAGACGGCCTCCCGCTTCGACCTAACTAACCTAACACACAAACATACGCTCGGCCAACCCAAACCGCAGCCAAGCAGTTGCCGGAAGCTCACAACCGCCCCAGCTGCACCCGATCGCCAGCACAACATCGGTAAGGCACACGTCCAACCCGGTGCACTGCGCACATGCCCCCGGTGCACTGCGCACATGCTCCCTGCTTCCGATGGAAGCACACATATCGCCCGACCACTCAAGAGAGCAGCCGCCTGCCGAGCCCCTCTTCGGCCGTGGACGGAGCGCCCCGCTCCAGGCCGTGACCCCCCTACCCAGTCGGCCCTGCGGCCTGTCAGCCTGCTGTGCTGTGCGCGCCCTCACTGCCGCCCGACCCATCCTGCCTCACGCGTGCCCAGAGCCGCCGGCCTGCTGCCCCGCCGCGGGCCCGCCGCCTCCCCCGGCCTCCGCGCTGCGGCTGCCCAGCGCCCGCCGCAGCAGGCGCTGCAGAGTGTAGGCGGGCACAAAGTAGCTCAGGTAGCCCTTGTGCGGCACGTTGTCTAGGCAGTACTTGAGCGCCGCCTCAATCACTGACATGCGGTCCTGGTGCCCCTCGCCCCCTGCACCGGCCCCCGGCCTGGCGCCGGCGCGGCGCTCCATCCGGCCCGAGCTCGAGAGGAGGTTCACGGCCGGGCTGTTGCCCCAGCGCTCGATCTCCATCCGGTCGCTTGAAGATGGGCCCTCACCCGAGGTGCCCCCCGCCGGCTGGTCGCTCTGGGTCTGCACATCGTCGCCGTCCGGCCGTGTCCCCTCCTGGTGCCACACCGTGCCCAGGTGCATGCCGACTAGGTTCCCCGGAAGGTCCTCCGACAACGACACCGCGCCTCCGCTGACGTTGGGCATTGCACCTAGAACATGATTAGTTGCACGGGGTTGCGGCTGTGAGCATAAGGCAGGAAGGGGCCCCAGGGTGACGAAGTAGAAAGGCTAGCAGTATCTAGCAACGCCGCTAGCGGCTTTATCCACGGCCGTGCGCTGCCTTACCGCCGTAGTCACCGACCGCCAGGTCCAGGTCGCATGCGAGGTAGCTGATCACACCGCACGACACCACCTCCTTGTCTACCTTGTCGCACAGGCTGGCGCCCGGAATGTCCTTGTCCACGGCCTGCGGGAAGCCGGCAGCCGTCACGCGCATGCCACGCCGCAGCCCCTCGCCGCTGTCGAGCCTGAAGAGGGACCACAGAATGCAAAGAGGCACAGTCAGGGCAGCAAAGTCAGCGCCCATACACATGGTTTTCCACACATACAGAGACCAGTTTCCAGCCGCATCCCCCGCGCCCCTGAGGCTCTGCACGGAACGTACGGGTCGGCGGACTCCTTTAGTTCGGGGTCCCCAAGCCCCATCTACGACCCCTCCCCCGCCCACGCCCGCACGCACGCACAGGAAGGGTGTGACGGACTTCTCCAGCTTGGGGTCCAGGTGCGGGTTGCCATCGAACATCAGCACGGATACGTCGTGGTCTGGGAAGCTGGCCAAGTGCCTGGGCGTGGGAGGATGTGGGGTTGATTAGTCTGCGTGCGCGCTACACGCACACCGAGCCACGGCAAGGGCAACCGACCGTACCGGCGGATCTGCGTCCCCCCGCCACCCCGCCAACATTTGAATTGACTCGCCGGAGCTTGTAGCCGTGCGCCGAGAGGCCCAGGTCGCCAATGGGCTCCCCGGGCTGCGGGTCCAGGCAGTGACGTGGAGCCACCAGCAGCCATGCGTTGCTGAGGCGCTCGGAGAGCAGGCACGCACTGCCGACGGTCTTCATGGCGCGTGTCAGCCGCGCAATTCCCCTGCTGAATGTGGCTGGGTGCAGCTCTGGTCCTGGGGGAAGGGGGGGGAGGAGCGACCGGATCGGCCAGCAGCGAAGGCTAAGCCCAGAGAAGCCCTGGCCGGGGCGATGTGGGAAGACACCCCGTCCAACCGACTTCCTGCGCCGTCGCCCAGGCACAGCAGAACAACCCCAAGCCCATGCCCCCAGCCCGCCCTCATGACTGCCCAAGCAGCAGCCCTCACACCCCACGAGATTTGGGTTGAGAAAAAGCCTCCGCACCCTATTCCAGTCTCGGCTTGCCCCCTTGCTAGGAGCAGGCTGCTGAGTTGGGTCAGCCTGATCGACCGCGGCCGCGGCCAGGAGAGAAGGGCATTGCAGCACCAGCGTTACCGCTTGCACCCGGCCGCAAACGGAGAGTCCCGTCTTCGTTCTCAAGTTTGCTGCGAATACCGGTGCATTGCAGTGCTGCCTGACGATTGAAACGGGCCAAAACCTCACCCCCCGATCGGCCCCCAATTCTTGGCGCAGAGCTTGCTATAAGAAGTAGCATAAGACGATGTGTCACGCTGGATACCGGTCAAGTAGCTCCCGCATCCCTGCATACCGGTAGGGGTGTTCAAACGCCAAGCCCCTTTCGCTGCACTACAGCCCCTCGAGGAAATCAAACTCGGCAACCCGTCCTCAAGGGTTCCCGAGTCCTAACCCACGACCGGCTGTAGTGCACCTGCCGTCAAGGGCGTGCCGTACCCATACCCTGGCACCCCCTGGTAGTGTAAACTGGCTTCGACGGCCTTCACGTAGCGTAGAGATGCCAGGTACCGCTTTTGGAATTCTGAGCCGCTCGCTACCCATGATGGAGAACTGGGTTGGCAGATATCGATCAACACTTCGGAGGCGGGTCGGGGGTACGTACGTGTCACCGACTGACTGTCAAGCGCAGATGCTATGATCGCCCAGCCTGTTTGGTGAGCCCTTGAACTATATAGAAGCAATTAAACACTGCCGGCGTGTATCGGTGAAGGTCGGTGGGACCGCGACATGTGTATCCATGCCGACCTTCGAAACTACCGAGAGAACTGCACAGCCCCAACCGACCATCCCAATGATCGTACAAGATGGCTGCCCTGCGGGTGCGCGAGGGGCCGTAGCTTGCGGAGGGCTTTGGGGCGGTAGGGGCGGGGCTGGAGACTGCCCGCTGCGAGGCTGGCCCGCTCAGGATGGTGCCTGCGATGGTGCTCTGAGCTCCTAAGCCCCCCCTGAGGCCCCCCGGAACCCATCGCCTGAACCCATCGCCTGGAGCCTCTCAGCACCTCTCAGCCCCCTGAACCCCCCCTGAGCCCCCCTGAGCCCCCCTTGAGCCCTCCTGAGTCTGAGGCTGGCTCGCCGGGCTGTCCACCCCCGCCGTGCGTATGCGGGGCGGGGCTTGACCGCCCGGCTTCCCAGGTCCCCGTTTGTGTTTGCCCCAGTTGCATTGCGCTCCGCGTCCAAGCCCTACTCACCGGAAGCTCCTCCCACGGGCGAAGGCATGGCCCCTGCACATAACGAGCCAACGGCAGCCATGAGGATGGACGGGAGCCGTGTCGAGTGGCTTCTGTTGCCATTCCGGTACCCTGTGCATGGATGATGAGGTCGATGTGCGCAGGTAGAAGCTTAGCGGCCGTCAGGCCCTCGCGCTTGACGCGGTGAATGTGAATCTCCTCGTGGTAGCCGGCTTTCCACAGCAATTTTAGCCCATTCTGGCCGAGGCTTGAGGGGGGAATCCCGAAGGACGTGAGGAGGCGCTCCATCGCGGCATTCTCCTTGGGACCGAAGTCTGCCATGCATGACGAGACTCAACTCTGCACAGCGCGCGACACACGACTGTGATGCTCAATGCTGGACAGCTCTCGAGTGGGGCTGATTATGCTGCAGACGTCGGGGCCCGTGCAGCTCGGCAGACTGTGGCCAGACTGGAAAGCCTGCTGGTGCGAGCGGTATGGTGCGTGCCACGGCGTCCACGCAAGCAAACAGCCCAAACCCCATCTGCCATCCCCCACGCATCCGCGGCCTCCCCCGCCTTCAAGTTCTCCCCGTTCGCGTTACAATTGCTGTGGTCTGGTAGGCGGCTTTGCTGGGCGGTTTCGAGCGGGCCCACGGCCAGGTAAATCGTTGTAAACCACTGACCTGCCCAGCAGTCGGAGCTTGCCCCCCTCTCTTGTTGGTGGATTGGGGCGCGATTGGGAGCGTATGGACTGCATGGTTAGTGCGCTCAGTCCCCGTCAGCTTCGGGGGTCCAGGCGCTGGAGGAAGGCCCCGGCCCCGAAACACATGCCGACGGACACGCCCGCGCACTATTTGTCGCAGCTACCCAGGTGAGTGGTGTCGTGAGAGCCCTAATTGTCTGCAGTCATGTTGGGGGCGCTGCGTTGAAAGCTGAGAGCCGGGTGGGGCGGGCGGGCTACAAGGCCGGGATAGGGGCAAGCTAACGTATGCACACTCCTTTGGCACCCCCTATCCTGTCCTCCCCGCCTCCAACCCCTCGCCCCAGTCCGCCCTACCACTCCCCACCCAAACCCACGCGCCCTCATCACTCGCCCCCAATAAGAACGCGGACTACACCCTACGCCGTAACAGAGCGACGTTTGCTTAGTTGCTTCCTTAGGCCCCGCCCCCGACTGCCCCTCTTCCCCCCCAGCAGGGCCTGGACTCGGAGGTCAAGGAGGGCGGTGCCAACATGAGTGTGGGCCAGCGGCAGCTCCTCTGCATGGCCCGGGCGCTGCTGAGGGCCACCCGCATCCTGGTGCTGGTGGGGGGGGGGGGTGCTGGTGAGGGGGGCGGGGGCGGGAGGTGGGGGCGGGTTATGGGGTGACCTTTGACGTAATAGAGGTTGGATAGCCCTGATGGTAGGGCAGCAGGGGCTATGGGGTGAGAGGGAAGCGGTGATCGAGGGGCTGGGACACGTGTGGGGCCAGGGCGGGGGGGGCGGTACGGCAGGGCGGTGGCGGGTGATATACGGCGTGTGGTACGGCAGGTTGCTATACGACAAGACACTGGCATGGTATTGCAACCGGACGCCCAGAGAAGAGAGGAGCTAAGCCCACGAGCTAAGCCCGGTTTCCCCACACACACATACACGCAGTTACGACGAGGAGGCACCCGCTGTCATCGAGGCTGCCCGCCCCCCCAAGGGCTGGCCCTCTCAGGGGGCTATCTCGGTTCAGGTGTGTGTCTGGGGGGGTTTGGAGGTGGGGGGGCAGAGAGGCAAGCGGCTGTGGGGGCGAGCGGGGGAGTGCGTCTGGAGGATCTGAGGGGGCGTTGCCTCGGCCAACCCGTCCCTCGTGTGCTGCCCTCCGTGGCGGCTGGGGAGAGCTGCTCTGACCCTTGGTGTTGCCCTGACCCTTGCACCTTTCCTCCCCTCATCCCCGCGTCCTTCCCTCCCCCCTGTCCCCCTCCCCCCCTGTCAGGGCCTGACGGTGAGGTACCGGCCCGAGCTGGACCCAGTGCTCAAGGAGCTCAGGTGGGGGGGAAGAGGAAGGGCCAGGCAGGGAGTACCGTATTCCTGTAGCACATGGCTCAGCCGGCGACCCCTCCTGGTGCCCCCGGCTCCAGCGACTGAGCTCTCGCCCACACCCACCATGTCCGCCTCTGCCCCTCTCTACCCCCCTCCGTCTCAGCTTCGAGGTGTCGCCGCGGGAGAAGGTCGGCGTGTGCGGCCGCACGGGCTGCGGCAAGAGGTGAGGGAGGGGGACCAGCGGGGGGGGGGGACTGCGGGTTGCACCGTCGGAGTGCCGGGTGAGCCTCGCCTTCATTTCTGCTCCCTCCGCGTCACCCGCGCCCTTCCCCCTGCCCCGTGCGGCGGTATGTACCTTCTCCGGCAATCCCACTGACAACTAGACGCTCTCCCGCTCAGCTTCAAACAACCCCCGGCCCCCCGCCCCCCGCCCCCCCCCCCCCCAGCACACTGATGATGACCCTGTACCGCCTGGTGGAGCCTCACTGCTTTTACACGTACCCAAGCGCCTCATCCCCTCCTTTCCCCCCCCCCCCCTCCAGCACGCTGATGATGACCCTGTACCGCCTGGTGGAGCCCTGCGGCGGCCGCATCCTGATCGACGGCCTGGACATCGGGGCCATGGGGCTGCTGGACCTGCGCTCACGGCTCAGCCTGGTGCCGCAGGTGAGTGTGTGGGGGGGGTGGGGGTGGGGGGGGGGGGGAGAGAAACGGGGAGCCAGGGAGGCGGAGTTGCGTCCGAATGAAGGAATGGAGGATAAGCGTACGGCCGGGGCGGCGGAGCCGTGCTGTGCTGGCTCTGGCTCCTCTTGCCCTGAGCCCAGCGTCCGTGGCTGCTCCGATGCTCCGTACATTACCCGAGATCACCCTCTTGCACACACACACACCCCCCCAGGACCCGGTCATCTTCTCCGGCTCCGTGCGCTCCAACCTGGACCCCTTCGGGCAGGCGGGGGGCGACGCGGACATCTGGGAGGCCATAAAGCGGGCGGGGCTGGAGGACATGATCAAGGGGCTGGACAAGGTGGGGGGGGAGGGGGGGGAGGGATGATTCTCGGAGCGTTGGAGAGCATTGGAGAGCGAAGGGAGAGATAGAGCGGTAGCCAGCGAGCCCGGGGGGGAGGGGGGGAATATTGGGGTTGGCCGGGCGTGGTTTGGGTGCCGGGGGCGCGTGGGGAAAACGTGGGAGGGAGGGAACGGGTCAAGGCGTAGGCGCAGCCAGCTCCACTCTTTGTCTCTTTGCCGGCCAGCCGGCGTGCGCCAAGAGGCACCGGCCGGACGCCCGGCGCCCCCCGCTGCTCCCTCACCCCACCACATCCCCCAACTGCCTTCTCCGGCGATCCCACTACCAACTCGACGCTCTTTCCGCTTATCAGGCTCAAACACCCCCAATTGCCCCCCCCTCCCCCCCCCAGGGCCTGGACTCTGAGGTCAAGGAGGGCGGTGCCAACATGAGTGTGGGCCAGCGGCAGCTGCTGTGTATGGCGCGTGCGCTGCTGAGGGCCACCCGCATCCTGGTGCTGGTGAGGGGGGGGGGGGGTGAGGGGGGGGTGCTGGTGAGAGGGGGGGGAGGAGGGGCCTGGGGGGGGGTTATGGGGTGAGATTGGAGCGGTGATCGAGGGGCTGGGACAGGTTTGGGACCAGGGCGGGGGGGGCAGCAGTTGCATGGAAGGGGTGTGCAAAGTGAGGAGCGTGAACAGGGTTCGTAGCTTACCCAACTGCTCTTCCCAACCCGCAACCCCACCCCCCCTCCCCCCCAGGACGAGGCCACCTCTAACGTGGATAACTCCACAGACTCCCTCATCCAGAGGACCATCCGCACCGCCTTCAAGTAAGGGACCCCGGGCCGGGGCCCATGGACCTTCGGGGCCCGGGTGCCGTTTCTTAGGGGGCCACACGCAGCCACGCTAAGGCTCCGCTCCGCCGTCCTGTCACCGCCTTGTCCAAGCACCCCCACCTTCTTACCTTTCCCCCCTCACTCCCTCATCCCCCCTCCCCCCCTGTCAGGGACTGCACCGTGCTCACCATTGCGGACCGGCTGCACACGATCGTGGATTCGGATCGGATCCTGGTTCTGGACGCGGGCACGCTGGCCGAGTTCGACACCCCCGCCGCGCTCATGCGCAACCCCTCGTCCCACTTCCGCGGCCTGGTGGAGGAGGTCATCCACGGGGGCGGGGGGGCGGCGGACGTGGTCGCGGACGCCTTTGCGTCCGCCACGGGATACCGCCTCGAGTAGAGGGGTGGAGAGGGTGCAGGCGGTGTCATGGGGCCTGCCCGCTGCAGGCGGATAAGGGGCGGGGCAAGAGGGTGGGTGGTGTGGTGGCGGACGCCTTGGCTGCGGCCTCAAACGGGGGGGGGGAGGTTGGAGGCCGTGTCATGGGGCCAGCTGCAGGCGGATGCGGGGCAGGGATAGCGGCGGACATGCGGGCAGGTGCGTTTGCGGCGGCCACGGGATACCGCCTGGAGTAAGGAGGGGGAAAGGGCCCGGAGGAAGGGCGAGGCCTGGGAGGCAGAGAGGGGAGAGAGGTGGAGAGCAGCCCACGTGGACGTGGTTGCAGTCGCAACCGCGGCGGCGGTGGGGTGCTGCCTGGGGTGGGAAGGGGGGAGGGCACAGGGCTCGACGGCGAGCGCGCGAGGCGGCCATCAGCTGGGGATGCGGTTGTCAGTTGGTGGTTGGCAGTTTCTTTGTAGCGGGGGACGGGGAAAGGCAGATGCGGTGGCGGACGCGAAGAGGAAGAACAGGGCGGTGCGGAGGCTGGTGCCTGGACTAGAGGGGGGGGGGGGCACGAGGTTGAGTCATGCGTATGCGCCTTCTTCTTCCGATGAGCCCGGCGGCATGCGTTCAGTGCGTTCAGGGCCCGGTGTTGGGCTGTGATGGCGCTGTCGCCGGCGACCGTGGGAGAGGCACGAACGGCGTGGGACGTCTTTTCGGGCTGAGACGCCGCCGTCAGGCTCTTCGGGCGGCGAAGCCCCCCGGGATTACCCCGTGTTGGCGTGCCTGCGTGCCTGCGTGCCCTGCGTGCCTGTGTCACACGCTCTAAGCTCGATGGACCATAATCATCCCGGATGGGGAGCAGATGGGTGAGGGGCTCAGCCCTTTTTCGCCCCCATGGGGGCGCCCAGCGCTTGTCGCAAGGGCAGGGACTCCGAGTGCTGTGACATGTTTGGCAAGACGGACACCCTTGTCGCGAGGGCTTAGGTTCAAGATCGTTGTCAAGACCCGGGCAGACCGGGTAGTTAATTGTGCCAAGGGCTGAGTGGGTTGACGTCCTTTCTCCGGATGGCACTCGCTTGGGTGAAGTGCTGGCTGCTACTATTGAGACGGACATCCTTATGCCCTTTGCTACGGTGAGAGAAAGCACGATCTGAGTGAGGCCCATCTGGGGTGTGCCGCAAGGCAGGTGCTAGCTTGGGGGTGCGTTAGCCGTGCTGTGGCGGCGACTGGTGTGTGCTGAGGAAGAGAGGGTAGGGTGCCTGGTGATGTGCCGGGGCCGCTCGGGCCGGCCTTTCTCGATGACGTGTGCTCGAGGCGATGCCAGGATCAGAGGGGAAAGCGGGGGGATTAAATTATTCAACGCATTCGGGTGGGGGCTGTGGCTTGCGGTTGTCGGACTGGCCAACGTGCAAATAAACTATCCGCTGGCCCGTTGCTTCCCATCCGTCAAACCTCGAAGGAGCGCAACCGCGTCAAACATCCGCCCCCAATATGCCGCGAGCACCCTACCGGCAGGGGCTGCACGGTGGTTGGGGTTGGCAGTTCACGGTACTGACGGTAGCAGCGCAGTTCACCCAGTTCACCACAGCAGCGCACCCTGGCAGCAACCTGCGACCACCAATTGCAGCTCTGGAGATGCCCGGAATCTCCAGTGGACCCAGCCCCATCCCTCCGCCAATGGAGCCCCACCGCCTGGGCCGCGGGCAACAAGCCGGCAGACGGCCTCCCACCGAGACCGGACACGGAGACATCCGCTCGGCCACACCAAACCCCGACGGAAGCTCCGCAACCGCCACAACTGAACCCGATCGCCATCACGACGTCAGAGAGGCACACGTCAGACACGGTGCACTGCGAGACCCGGGTGCACATTGCCAGATTGCCGCAACCAGGTGCACCGCGCGCATGCCCCCTGCTCCCCCATGCACTCACACGCATCGCCCGACCCCTCATAAGAGCATGCAGCCACGCGCAGTATGCACAGGCAGCCGCCTGCAAAGCCCCTCTCTTCGGTCGTGGACGGAGCACCCCGCCCCAGCCCGTGACCCCCCTACTCAGTCGGCCCCGCCCGCAGCCTGTCCACCCTCTCCTGTGCGCTGCGCACCCACACCGCCGCCCGGCTGCACCCTGCCTCACGCGCGCCCAGGGCCGTCGACCTGCCCTGCCGCGGGCCCGCCGCCTGCCCGCGCTGCCGCGCAGCGGCAGCCCAGCGCCAGGCGCACCAGGCGATGCAGCGTGTGGGCGGGGATGAAGCAGCTCAGGTGCCCCGGGTGCTCCACGCTGCCCAGGCAGTACTCGAGCGCCGCATCAATCCCCGACACGCGGTTCTCGCCAGGAGCCTCCCGGCTCTGGCCCCCGCTGCCCCCATCGCTGCCGCTGGCGCTGGCGCTGGCGCTGGCGCTGGCGCTGGCGCGGCGCTTCGCACGGCCCGAGCTTGCGAGCAGTGTCATGGAGCCCGGTGCGTCGATCCAGCGCTGGTCTCCATCATGTCGCTTGACGGTGGGCCCTCGCACCAGGTCGCCCCCGCCCGCTGGTCGCCGTGCGACCGCAGGCCGTCGCCGCGTGGCCGCGACCCCTCCTGGCGCCACACCGTGCCGAGGTGCACGCCGGCCAGGTTCCCCGGGAGGTCCCCCGTCAGCATCACTGCGCCGCCGCTGACGTTGGGCAGAGCACCTGCGAGGGAAGGCACGCACGGTAGGTGCGGGAACGGGAGTGCATGAAAGGTACAGTTCGCCGAGTTTGCGCCGTGGGGAAAGCTAGCCATAGAGCAGCAACAGCAACAGCAACAGCAACAGCAACAGCGATAGCAACAGCAGCGCCTTGCTTGTGCAGAGCGGCTGTCATCTACGGCCGTGCGCTACCCTTGCGCCTCACCGCCGTAGTCGCCAACCGCCAGGTCCAGGTAGCAAGCCAGGTGGCTGACCACACCGCACGACACGACCCCCTCCTCGCACGACTCCGCTCCCGACACGTCCTCCCCCGTGTCCCCTGCCAGCGGATAGCCGGCAGCCGTCACGCGCATACCACGCCGCAGCCCCTGGCCGCAGCTGAGCCTGCAGGGGGGCCACAGGATGCAAAGAAGCGCAGTGGGACCTACCGCAGCGCGCAGATAGAGCTGTCCGTCCGTGTCGTCGAGTTAAAGAACGGAGCCCCGACCGATGCCCCTGACGCCCTCGGCTGGCACACCGTGCGCGGCGCTGTGCCACACCTCCGCCGGTCACCAGGTAGAGAGGGGGGTCGCGGCCCCCTGCGACCAGGTATGCAACTGATGCAAGCACGCACACCCTCAACCCCCCTTGAGTGCACCCAAACAGAGCGAGCCCGAGCCCGCACGCACGCACAGGAAGGGGCCGACGGACTTCCCCAGCTCCCGGTCCAAGTGCGGGCTGCCCTCGAAGCCTAGCACCGAGACGTCATGTCCTGGGAAGCTGGCCAAGTGCCTGAGGGCGCGGAGGGACATGGACAGACTGAACACCTTCCGCCGCAAGCAAGCAAGGGAAAACGGCCGTGACGGAGGAACTGCTCGGCCCCTGCCCTCCCCCCCATACACTACTACACGAGAAACTTGCCAGAGCTTGTAGCCGTGCGCCGAGAGGCCCAGGTCGCCAATGGGCTCCCCGGGCTGCGGGTCCAGGCAGTGACGTGGAGCCACCAGCAGCCATGCGTTGCTGAGGCGCTCGGAGAGCAGGCACGCACTGCCAATGGGCTGCTTGCCGCGCAGCAGCCGCGCGACCCTCCTGCTGAACTGCTGGAAGGTGTAGGCTGGCTGCAGCTCCGGTCCTGCTGAAGCAAGGGGGAGCAAGGGGGAGACCGGGGTTGGCGCCGTGCCCGACGTGGGGGTTTTAGGGGATCCTCTACCTCCTGCGCCAACCCTAGGGACAGCAGGCCAAGGTACCCGCAAGCATGCACTTCAGCGCCCAGGCCCGGCCCCTGCCCCTGTCCTGCCGTGGGCCCGCACCGGTCCGACGAAGCCTGGCCTCTGCGCGCGAAAAAGCCAACTCCAGACGTTAAGCACCGAGCACCGATGTACGAAAGGCTCGCTTTGAGTGCCCCACGTACTCTGCATATGAAGGATGCAGTCGATGTGCGCGGGTAACAGCCCGACCCTCGTCAGGCCCTCGCGCAGTGCGTCCATCAGGTCCGACTCGTGGCGGTAGCCGCCTCGCCACAGCGCTTCCCGCTCTCGTCGGCCCAAGCCCACACGGGTTTTAAGTCCGAAGTCCGCAAGGAGGCGCTCCATCGCTGCATCCTCGTTGTCACCGAAGTCTGCCATGGTTAGCCTCAGTCCGGGTTGGAGCCGCGACAAAAAACTACGCAGATGCTGTCATGGCCAGACTGGTCTGGCTGCTGGCCTGAGATTCGGCCTTGAGGAAGGGAGAACGGTATTTGTACAAAGCACGCTATGGTTGCAGCAACCGAGGCGCGCCCTCCGCATCGCATACACACACGTGGCCTCAAAGGTCTCTCGGCTTCCCCCGCCGGGCCTCGACACCAGGAGCCAGGAAAGCATCGTTTGCGTGCGCGGCTGCCCCTAGATTAGCCCCCGCCTCGGCGATGAGCATTGCTGGCACCTGCCTTCCTCCCCGCGCGTTGCGGCAGCGGCTACATCGACGCGTTCAGCGGCATCCCCCGTCAACGTCCTGGCTACGCTGTATGGCCCCTGCGAGCACAGAATTCCCCCGCCGTCCGTGGGTAAACATGGACAAGTTCGACTTTGCCGCGCCCCTGTCCAAGCTTCACGCGTAATCACGCCCGGTGTCCCAGCTCCGGTACATCAAGGCCACAAGGCGCCCTTTCATCACGCCCCCCTTACCTAGATACTAGACCTCCCCGCCAGCGGCCTGGCAGAGACACAAAGCACGAAGCGAGAAGTCTCAGGCGCGGCGACCTGCACCCCCGCCCCAACGCCTCCGAAGTCGCTCTTGCGCATCATCCGCCCCTTCGCCCTCCAGCTACACACAGCCGCAGCACCTGACACACGCGGCCGAAAGCGGCCGAGAGCGCCATCGGCCGTTGAGCCCCAGGGCCCGTCCAGCCCAAGCCGGCAGGAACGGGGGCCCGGATGTGGGGTTCACACGCTGCCCCTCCTCTAGCTCTTGCACCGCCAGCCCACGGCTCCAGAGGGAGTCTCTGCACCTGCCGCCTCCCGGCAGCTGAAGCGCCCGCGGGTGCCCGGCCGACCCCACAACGCCCTGCCGCCTCACATAGCCCCAATCCGCGTCCGCTCTCCATTGTCCGCTGCCACATTCCGCCGCCGAGGCGGCTGGCTGCTCGGCAGCGGGAGGCGCACAGCGCCCGGTGGCCCCAAAGCCTCCCACGCCTGGACACGAGGGTCGACGCTGCCGGCTGGCTGCCCCAGCGGCGCAGCCCCTGCCGCCCTCCGCAGCGCGCGGCCGCCTTGAGCAGCGGCAACAGCTCGCTGGTCGCGCGAGGGAGCGCCGCGGAGGGGAGGGCTCCCCACAGCTCCCCACAGCGCCATCCCCACCGCTCCGTCCTCGTAGAGCCCACAAGCCCTCGCCAGCTCCTCGCCAGCTGCTCACAGCTCCAGTGGCTCACAGCGGTAGCGCAGGGGCGGGTCCTGCAGCTTCCCCTGGCACTGGATCAGGCGCAGCTCACGGAGGGCACAAACCTGGGGGGGGGAGGAGGGGTGATCAAGGGTGTGTGGAGGGTGGGGATTCAGGGAGGGGGGCAGAGGGTCCCCTGAGTCCCCTCACCATGCCGCCAGATGCCCTGCTCCCCAAGCCCCCTACCTGGCCCCGGCGCACAGCGCCTCCGCCCCCGTAGCCTCCAGGCCCCCCGCCGCCTTCCCACCCACCCCTCACCGCCCTCTCGCCCTCCACACCCCCGTCCCCGCCGTGTGCCTCTCCTCACACCATCCCTTCCGGTCGCGGCGACGCGAACCCGCCCCCATGCAGACCTACAACGCCGCCCCACACTCCTAAAACTCATACCCACCCATTACATATCAGTAGTCAGCTAGTCACCTCCCGTAGCCACCCCCGACGGCACCGCATCCACCGTGTGCTGCGCGCCGGCCTCCCGCCCTCTCCGCCCTCCCCCGTCGCGCCCTCTCCCCCACCCCTTTCCTCACCTCCGCGGTACGCTCCGCCGCCAGCGCCGCCGGCCCGCAGTGCCGCACAGTGTCCGCCAGCACCGCCTGCAGCCCCCCCACCGCCTGGACAAGGGGGTCAGGGATGGGAGGGGTGTGTGAGGTACTGTATGAGGGGCCGACCACAGCGCGTCCCCATCACGTGTCGGCGCGCTATCCGAGGGAGGGTTCGCGCCACGAAGCCCGGTGTCATGGAGCACTCGCACGGAGACCGGTGTCATGGAGCACTCGCACGGAGACCGGTGTCATGGAGCACTCGCACAAAGACCGGTGTCATGGAGCACTCGCACCTTGTCCACCGCCGTGGCCAGGTCCCCCGGGTGGTGCTGCATCCAAGCCAGCAGCAGCGCAGCAAACAGGTCACCTGGAGAAGGGGTGTGGGGCGGGTGGGAGGGGGGCAGCCGGGAGGGGGTGTGGGAGGATGCCACGAGGAGGGCAGGGTGAGCCTTGACGTGTCCCTTACCCCCCCCCCCTGTCGTCTGGGAGCCACAGCAACTCTGCCCTTCTTTCTTCGCTCGCTTTCCGTGCTTCCCAGGCCCTGCCCCCCATGGCGGCAGGGACAATGCCGTAGGGAAGGGCGCGGATCTGAACTGGAGTTCGCCGCGATGCCCTCGCCTTTGACTGATACCCCTCGGCCCCCTTCGCTCGCTCCCCCTGCCTCCCCGGCCCCCGCCCACGCCCTGCCCTCACCCGTCCCAGTGAAGTAGGCCCTAATGCGCTCGATGCGCATCACCAGCCGTGTGGTGCCCCCGCCGCCACCCCCGCCCCGCTGCGGCAGCGTGGTGCTGGCCAGGAGCGTGATGTACTCCCCGGACCCCTGGGCCTGGGCCTGGGCCTCGCCCTGGGCCTGGGCCTGGCTGGGCCCGGCCTCGGGGGCGGGCCCCGACGGGCCCGTCGGCGGCAGGGTCATGGATGTGATGACCACCGTGTGGGGCCCGCGCGCGTGCAGCTCGTCGCAGGCGCATGCGGCGGCAGCGAGGGAGTCGATGGGCTTTCCGCCGGTGAGCTGCTCCGCCTCAAACTAGGGTGGGTGTGAGGTGGTGAGTTGAAAGGTGGGGTTTGGTGGGTGGCGGTGGGGGTGGGGGCATGGAGAGCGTGGGCAGCTGAGGGCGCGAAGGGCCAACGGTGCACCTCCCCCACCTCCTCTCCCTGCGCCCCCCTTCGCCCTCCTCCCACGTTAGGCACGGTCCCCATCCTAGACCCCTACCTCCCGCTCAGCTTCAGCCCTGGTTGGGCAAGGGCTGATCCCCCTCCCCACCCACCGGTATTCCGGCTAAGCGGCACGGCCCCCACCCTCCACCCCTTCCTACCCCCCCCCCCCAACCCCCCCACCTGGTTGGGCACCAGCACCGAGGCCAGCGGCACGATGGTGGCTGCGTAGGCCTCCACCATCTCCCGCGCCACGTACAGCCGCCCCTCGTCGCCCAGCACGGGGTCGCACACTTTGGGGGGGGGGGAGAAACGGGGTTGAGGGAGGAGGGAGGAGGGGAAAGGGGACTGACGGTCCTGGCGAAGGGTATGGCCGTAGCGAATGGGGCGTGGGCTGCGGGCGCGCACCGGCCCTTTGCCTGAGCCGCTGCTGCCCCAGCACGAGCCCCCTCTCACCGTATGTGAGGTGCGGCGAGTGGCGGCGCAGCATGGCGCACAGGTCGGCAATGGCCTGCAGCAGGGACAGGCTGCCGATGTAGCCTGGGGCCGTGGGGGGCAGGGGGCAGGGGGCGTAAGGCATGCGGCTCGTATACACCGCGCCAGTCCGCACCGCATGTCCCTTGGCCGCCCGTCCTCCCTGGGCGCTCTTTCAGCCGGGGATGTCTGGCCCTGTGCCCCGGCCCTCCCCCTGCCGGACCCTGCCCCACCCCACCCCCAGTCCCGGCCCCACCCCCAGTCCCGGCCCCACCCGTGAGCAGGTGCGTGTGCGTGAGCAACCCGTTGGCCTCCAGCCCCGCCGCCAGCGCCCGCAGCTGCTCGCCGTTGAAGCGGTCCCCCGCGAAGGAGGGGTATCCCGTGTGGTTGGAGAACTGCACCGAGTGAACCGGGTCCACCTGGGCGGGGCGAGGTTGGGGTGTGTGGGGGTTTGGGGGGGTGGGAGGCGGGGCAGGGGGCGTACTGCGTAGGAGGTGGGGTGGGGGAAGCGTGTTGCAGGGTCGTGCCCCGCCTGCCGGACGGGCCCCTTCACTGCCCCGACCGCTAACGAGTACGCAGTACCCCTAGGTGCAGCACACCCTCACCTCCCCGACTCAGGATGCATCAGCCACGCCCCGACGCGTTGCCCTCCTACCTCTTGATCCCCAGCCCGCCGCCAACCCCCTTCCAGGCACGCGCGCACCCACCTCCAGCCCCAGGACCTGAAGCGGGAAGACCGCGCACTTGTTGCCCACGTAACCGTGTACGACATGTGACTGTACGGACAGCACACGTGGCAGGGGCCCGCCCGCCTCCATGGCGGTGCGCCAGGCGGGGGCGACGGGGGCGGAAGCGGGAGGGGGGCCAGGGGCGGGGCCAGAGGCAGGGGTGACGGGCCCTGGGTGCGCGGAAGGAGGGGTGAGAGGCATGGGTCGGGGAGGAGGCGGGTTGAGGTGGGGAAGGTGGGGAGGCGGGGTGGGGCGTGGGAAGCAGAGGGGGGAAGCAGGAGGAAGATCGTGGCCAGGCCAGGGTCTGGCCAGAGCCGAACCCTAAGGCGCGCGCACCACACAAAGCCGGCCGGACTACATGGCCCAGACAACGACCAGACACTCGCCTACGCTTGGTCGGGCAGCTGAAGCCGCCACGAGCTCGCAGCGCCGGCGAGATGCGCCACCCGCGAGGCCAGCACGCAAGCAGGAACGCAGTGACTTGGCGTGGTGTAGCAGGGGTGTGCTTCTAGTACCACAGCGAAGCATCAGGAAGCAGCATGCACTGGCTGCCAGGCGTCGCTGCGCATGCAAGCCAGTATTGGCGAGACGTAGGGAGACCTCAATAGTCACTTCAGATCGTAAGCAAGATATCCTGCAGGCAGTGGCAATCACGCGGGTAGCGGGCCAGTTTTCTCGGCTCTTTGTAAGGCTCAAGGCGGGCTCAATCGCGAGCCGGTTTTCCTTACGGCTCGTTTGAGGGCTCGCAAATCCTTATTACCTCCCGATACCGTATACTCTACCTCCACGCGTTAGCAGCTTCAGAAATACGCCTTGGGCCTCGCCAAACGTCGCGGCAACGGGCCGCTCGCACGCGCAACTGCCTGAACCCGAACACCTTGGGCATTACAGAACTCGGCGCGTCGTTTGGCAGATGGGTTGTCGCCCACTGCGCTAGCGGCGCGGCCTTCCAGCAACCGTGGGGAGGCATCCATGAGCGACAGCGAAGGGTGAGCTCCCTGGCTGACGACCGCGACCCACAGCAGCAAGTACCCTCCTCATGTAGTTAGGGTGGACTGCGGGCCGACTGGTGCAGCGAGGTGCTGCTGCCTCGCGCATGCCGAGCAACTCACGCGCTGCCCCGCTTCACGCAGGGAGCTGGTCCTTCTGAGGGCTGCCTTGGGAGGAAGTGACCAGGAGAGCGTCGTCGATAGCGAGCCCCCCAGCGACCCGGAGAAGGACTGGGTGAAGGGCCTAGCGCAGCGCGCCACCCAGCCGGACATCAAGGCCCACAAAGCGCGGGGCCCCTTCGTGGTGAGCGTCTCGGTCTCGGTGACACGGGAGGAGGGGGGCGGGGGGGGGGGGGGGGAGGCTGGAAGGCATTGCGAGGGCAGGAAAGGGCAACAGGCGGGCTGGGGCCTGACCAGGCTGAGGAGTGGCACAAGCCCAGCGCACCGCCCCCAAGACGAGCCCTGACTCGTTGAGGTGTGGTGCCGAGCATTGAGGAAGGGCCGTGCTGTGAAAGACCCCAAGGTTCAGGGGCCTGGGCTGGGCCTGAGCCCGAGCTGCCGCCGGGGGTCCCAGGCAGGCCCACAACTGGGCCCCCAGGTCTGCGGCGAAGAGTTGGCTGGCAGCAGTGTCGGGGGCCGTGGAGGCACGAGTGGAGGCAGGGCTTGCTCCTGTTTCGTGCTGGCCACGCGGGGGCCGGAGGACTGCCGCTTCTCTCCTCCCTCTTCCCTCGCCCACAGCCCTGCCTCCCCCCCGCCATGCAACCCCCCTCTCTTCCCTCCCTTGCCCGACAGCTCTGCCTCCCTTCCCCCATGCAAACCCTCACCAACCCCATCCCACCTCACAACCCCACCCCCACCCCACCCCCCACTCCCCCAGTACGTCAAGCAGGCCAACAAGCCCGGGCGCCACTTCTACGTTAACGAGGAGATCGACCGGCTCAAGGCCAAGAAGGACGCGGACAAGCTACGGGAGCTGCTGAGGCGTGAGCGCGGGGGGGTGGAGGGAGAAGGAGGGGGAGAGGGGGGAGGGTCGGGGGATGAGGGGGAAGCAGGGGCAGGGGAGGAGGGGGAGGGGAGCAGGGCGTGGAGTTGGGGTGGTTGTTGAGGGCTTCGGCTTGCTTGGAGGAGGGATGAGGGAGGGCGTGCTGCGGACTGTGCGGAGTGGGCTGGGCGGGGTGGGAGGGCAGGCGCCGCACCGCGGGTGGTGGTGGTGATCCCGGTCTTCCGGCGTGCGGGCTCACAGCGTGCGGCCCCGCCCCTGCGGCTGCCCTCCCTCCCCCGCAGGCAACAACTTCCAGATCCAGGGTGTGGTCAACATCAGCGGCCACCCGTGAGCGTGGGGGGGCGGGGCGGGGAAAGGCCGCGGGCTGATGGGGAAAGCGTGGGAGGACCGCGTGGGGAGAGATGCCGATAGCGCACACGAGGCACGAGGCTTGGCCCTCCACAACTTGCCCTGTCCGCACCTTTAGCCTCTGCATTTCTTCATTTCCTTGACCTCCTCCCTCTACCCTCCTCCTGCTGCTCCGCAGAGAGCTTGTGCCTCTTGCCTATAACTTTGGAACCGACCTCCACGAGGAGGGCGCGGAGCGTCCACCCAGCGGCGGCGGCGGCTCGGACGACGGCGGCGGCAGCGCTGCCATGGCACCCGCCACACCGCCCGCGGCCTCGGGTGCAGAGCGCAAGGAGGAGAAGAAGGAGCGCAAGAAGAAGGACAAGCACCGGCGGCGCAGCAAGAGCCGCGGGCGCGATAAGGAGAAGAAGTCAAAGGAAAAGGACAAGAAGAAGAGCAAGAAGAAGCGAGACAGCTCCGGCAGCCGCAGCCGCAGCTCCAGCCGCAGCAGCAGCGCCAGCAGCGGCAAGGGCGGCAGCAGCAAGGGCACGCGGACGCCTCGCGACCACTCGCCGACCGCCTCGTCGCTGGACGCGCGCGGCGAGGGCCGCCGCGACCGCCACCGCGACAAGGACCACAAGGACCGCCGGCGGAAGCACAGCCGTCGCAAGTACGTGGTGGAGGAGCTGACCCCCACCAACTCGTCGCGGCCCTCGGTCGCGTCCGCGGCCTCGGGCTCCTCGGCTCCGGGCAGCTCGAGTTCGAGTGGTAGCGGCGCCGCCGCGGCGGCGGCGGCGGAGCACCACCACCGCAAGCACCGCAGCCGCAGCAAGAGCCGGCCGCGGCGGCGGCGGAAGTCGAGCAGTCGCAGCCGCAGCAGCAGCCGCGGCGGCAGCAGCGACTCTGGCGGCAGCAGCGACCGGGAGAGGGAGCGCGAGCGGCGGCGGCGCGCGGAGAAGCGGCGGAGCAAGAGCCGCCGCCGCAAGGACGACGACCGGAAGCGGCGGAGCAAGAGCAGGTGTGTGTGTGTGCTAGGGGCGGGCGGGCTGGCGTGATGGCTAAGGCAGGAGGTGGACCTAACAGCAGGCGGCGGGTTGAGAAGTCTGGGGCGTGAGAACTGGTTGGAGCACGTGGCGGCGGGCAGAAGTGGTCTGGGGCGGCGGGGTGACCACAGTTGGGGGCAGGAGGCGCATCAAGCGGACAACGCTGGGGTCAGTGCTGCTAGGGGGGGCCTGACCAGCTTCCAGGGCCGGCGGCCTTGGGTAGCAAAGAGGACCGTTGACGTCAGGGCTTGGCAGGAACCCCAGCGCCAGCCCTGACCAGGTGACCAGGTACCAGGGCAGGCGGCAGAAGGCCTGCCCCCCAGCGCTCACCGTGCCACCTGCACACTTCACCCCGCACCACCCCTGCAGGCGGCGGCACAGCCCCTCCCGCGAGCGCAGCCGCAGCCGGCGCCACAAGGACCGCCGGAGCCCCTCCCGCGACCGGGACCGGGACCGGCGCAGCCGCAGCAAGGGCCGCGGCAAGAGCAAGGGCCGCGACCGGGGCGCGGACGTTCAGGACCTGGAGCAGAAGCATCGCAGTCTGGAGGTGCAGCATCGCAGCCGGGAGAGGGAGCACCGCAGCCGCGAGCGAGCGCTGCGGAGCCGCGAGCGGGAGCTGCGGAGCCGCGAGCGGGAGGCGAAGGTGAAGCGTCGCGAGCGCAAGGCGCGGGAGGCGGAGCGGCGCGAGCGCGGGAGCCCCAGCCGCGAGCGGGAGCGGCGGCGGCGCAGCGAGGGCGGCGGCGGCGGCGGTGGAGAGGATGAGGAGCCGGTCAGCCAAAAGGAGAAGCTCAAGACAAAGACCGGCGGCATTAAGGCCAAGAAGGTGACCAAGAAGGGCGACGGATTCATCGTTCCCGACACAACCGACGAGGACCACTCCACCGACGGCGGCGAGCACGACGGCGGCGGCGGCGGCCGCGGCGGCGGCGGCAGCGACCGCGAGGCCGAGGTGCCGCCGCGCCGCGACTCGCAGCCGCCGTCGCGCGCCGACTCGCGCCGCTCCCGCGAGTCGCGCCCCCACACGCCGCGCTCCAAGCAGGGCAGCGAGCGAGGCGACGACCACCACTCCCACCGTGGCGACCGCGACCGCGACGATGACAGGGAGCCGGAGCTGGCGCCCCGGCGGCGGCGCGAGGGAGACGAAGCGTCACTCGACGCGGAGACGCCGCGCGCGACCAAGCCGGCGCTGTCGCGGCAGGAGTCGACGCGGTCGGCGGCCAGCGCCCGATCCAAGGGCTCCCGGGGTTCGGAGGCGGGGTCGGTGGGCTCGGCGGCGCGGTCGGCGCGGTCAGGGCGCTCCAACCTGGCGGCGGAGCAGGGCGCGGCAGCGGCGAGCGCCGCCGCCGCGGCGCAGGCTGCCGCCACGGCCGCCGCTGCCGCGGCGTCTGCTGCTGCGGCGGCGGTAGCCGCCGCGACGCCGGCGCCTGGCGAGCCACACCACGCGCCGGCGGCGGCGCCGCCGCCTCCGCCGGGCCCGGGGCCCCAGCAGCCTCAGGTGGCACAGGCAGCTCTGGCGGCGCAGGTGGCTCAAGCCAACTACGCCGCGCAGGTGGCGCAAGCGGCCATGCACAACCAGGGCCCCGCGCCCGCCGCCCCGCCGCCGCCTCAGCAGCCGGCGGCGGCGCCGCCGGTGGCGGCGCCCTACCCGCCGCAGCCCCAGGCGGCGCCAGCGGCTCCGCCGCCCGCGGCCTACGCGCCCCCTCCGCAGCAGGCGCCGCCGCCGGCCTACGCGGCGCCGCCGCAGCAGCCGCAAGCCTACGCGCAGCCACCGCAGGCGCCTGGCTACCCACCGCAGCAGCAGCCGGGCTATCCGCAGCAGCAGCCGCAGGGTATGGACCAGACGTTCGCTGGCTTCCCGGGGGGCGGCATGTGAGGGCGCGGCGGCGCGAGCCATGGAGCGATGGAGGCGAGGACGGGAGCACTGATCAGATGAGGCGCGAACAGGCGGGGCTGGAAAGGCCGTGGGCGGATGGGAGCGGCCGGGAAGGGAGCGGCCGCTTGGGGATGGTTCGGCGTGCTTTTTAGGCGCTGTAGTAGCTTGGTGCGCTGGCAAGTGAGCGCATTATCCTTGCTCTGTACACTAGCGAGCTCGTGCGCAACATACTTTGGAGTGGCGCGTTGGTGGATGAGCGGGGCTTCGGTGGCACCTCGTGACCGTTGTCGCACCCGTGCTGACCGTGAGGGCGGGGGCGAGGGCGCAGAGCGAGCCGCTGCTGGCAGGTCGGAGGGCAGGGCAGGTCGGAGCCTGGTCTGTAAGCGCACACTGAGCTCGTCCACAACTCCACGGCGTCAGCAGCCGCTGTCGGTTGGACACCGAATTGCATGTGTACTGGAGCCAGGCCGGCCTCATGAGCTTTCTCTGCCCAAACGGTCCACACAGCCCTCTGCTCCATGCCTCCTGCTACCCGGCTAAGTGCAAGCAACGTCACGCCGCCCATGGCGGAAAGGCCCCTCGCTTGAAGGGTGCACACGCTTCAATGATCTAGATCCGGGCAGGACCACGCAGCAGCCCCCCATCAGCATGCACATTCAGGGCGTCCCAAAGAGATTACGCTCGCCTCACAAATGGTAACCGTCTTCGGAGCTTGAGCAATCAATGCTGCGCTCGTTGCACGAACGCTACGTACGCTTGGCGGCCGACTTGACACGCACGGAGCCGCCATGCGGCCATTCACGTCACAAGTACATGCACCTGTATCCCGGAACCCAGACCCACAAACAGACTCAGGCCTTGTCGTCCAACCTAAAGGTCCTTCGGCCCGCATGGCCCCCACAGCCTGAGACTCCGGCCAGGCTCACAGCAGACTTCTGGCCACACACACACACGCGCACACATGCATCCCTCGCAGGGAAGACTCACACGAGGGGCACAGCAGGGTCCCCCAGGGCGCCTCCTCCTTTGGCCGCAACCACGGCCCGTCTCAGCACCGGCCGCAGGTTCGGGCGCAGTACCCCGCCGCCACAAACAGCGGGTCGCCGCACCAGCGCCCTCCGGCGGCGGCCACGGCGTCCGGCACCGCACAGCTGGCGGCGCCCGGCGGCGGCAGGTCGGCGCACTCGGCCACACATGGCGTCGTACCGTTGGCGGTTGTGGCTGTTGGAGCGGTTGTGGCATTGCAACGGCTGCACGTGGCCCGGCACCAGCCCGCCGCCGTCAGCAGCGTGTCGTTGCAGCGGCCTGCGGCCTTGACGGCGGCGCAGCCGCCGCCTGTCGTACCCGACAGCCGTACCGGTACGAACGACGGCAGGATGTCCATACACGGCTCGGCGTAGGAGCAGCGGCCGCACGTGCCGTCACAGATGTGGCCCTGCACGGTCCAGTCCGTGCCGCACAGCCCCTGCGCTGCAACAGCCGCGCACGACAGCCTCCCGCCGGCCGGCGGCGTGTCGCTGCAGGCCCGGCAAACCCCGCCCCCCCCACCGTCGCCGCCCTCGTCCGATGCGCCGCCGTACCCACCGCCGCCGGAGCTGGTACTAACAGCGCTGCGGTTGGTCCCGATGAAGGCGGCTGCCGACGGCCGCAACGGCAGGCCGTAGAAGAGCGCGTACGGCGCATCGAAGGATCCAGATCCAGATCCAGCGAGGGAGGCGGGTTCATCGGAAGCCACCGAGGCGCTGGCGTAGCCCGTGGCCGCGAGGCCCGCAGCGCGAGCCCATGCGGTGTAGAAGTTGGGCTTTGCAGCGCCCAGGGGCGCCCCCGGGCTGGGGACCGAGGTGGTGCGCTCAAAGGCGTTGAACGCCGCTTGCTGCGGGGGCAGGAAGGGGGAAGCGGGCGGGAGGGAGCGGTTGGTACACGGGGGCGAGGGCGTTCGACAGCCGAATCAGCTGGAAAGGTAGAACGGGTTCTGCGCTGGGCCGTACGGTACCGCACGCACCGTACCTGTGTGGGGTCCAGGGCCGCTATCTGCGCGGAGGAGTTGCCGGCCGAGGCCGTGGCAGCGTTGGGAGAGGATGTGATGATCTCTGTCACCGGCCCGATGGACCCCTGCTGTCCCTGCCCTGGACTCGCGCCGCTGGGCGGAGAGGGGCTGGCACCCGGCTTGCTGGAAGGCACACCGCCAGTGCCGCTAGCGGGGGTCGCGGCAGAACCGTTGGCGGCGGCGGCGCGGGCGGCGGCCGTGTCGAGTGCGAACTCGGCGGTTGAGACGCTGGCGGCGGAGGCGACGAACAGCGCGGTCTGGAACAGGCCGTACGACGCGTTGCTGCGGTACAGGCCGTTGGCGGTTGAAGCGTTAGTAACGCTGACGGGGTTGATGACGAAGGAGCCGTTGGATGCGGCGGCCTGGGCGTCGGTGAGGTTTGAAGGGGCGTTCGGCACTGGGCTCGGGCTTGGGCTTGAGCCTGGGCTCGGGCCTGGGCTTGGGCTTAGGCTCGGGCGTGGGCTCGGGCTTGGATTGCGGGTCGGGGACGGGGTCGGACCTCCCGAGGGCGACGGTGACGGCGCCACCACTGGCGGGGGTGACGGTGAGGGCGAGGGCGTGGGCGAGGGTTTGGTCGACGGCACGCCGCCAGTCGCGGCGGCGGCGAGCGCCGCCGCCGCCGCGGCCTTAGCGTCCGCGAGGGCCGCCGCCGCCTGCGCCGCCAGGCGTGCCGCAAGCTCCGCCGCCGTCGGCAGCGGCGTGTCCCCTGCCGCCGACGCCGCCTGCACGGCCCCCGCCGCCGCTGGCACCTCAGCCACCGCACCCTCGACACCACTGGTGCCGCTGGATATGCTGCTGATGCTGGCGGCCAGTCCGGCCGTGGACCCGCAGCGGCCGCAGGTTGTGGCGCAGTAGCCCTGCAGCATCATGAAGGAGTCGCCGCACTTGCCCCAGGCAGCCTGGCGGGAGGGAACGGGGGAACGGGGTAGAGAGGACGCAACGAGTTGGCCTTGGCAAGAAAGGGCAGGCACCGACGACCCAGCAGGGAGCGAGAGGCCGGTCAAGGTCTATCAGAAAAAGAAGCACATGCGGGCTGCAGGTGCCCCGCCTGCAACGTCTGTGCGTGCGTGCGCTCGCCTGCTGCGCGCAGCTGTAGCCCCCCGGCGGCTCCACGTCGTAGCAGTTGGCCCCCCCGCTGCAGCGCCGGCAGGTGGCGGCGCAGAAGCCAAAGGGGAGCATGAAGCCGTCGTTGCAGCGGCCCCACGAGGCCTGGGGGGGGGGGGGCGGGGGGTGGTGGGAGTGGGAAGGGTAACAAGAAAGGGGGTGTTCGCTTTGTGCGGCAAGAGGGTCTGTACTCCGCCAGCAGCATTTGTCGAGGGCTCGCTCGCTCCCACCTGCTGTGCGCACGTGTTGCCTCCCGGCGGCGCTACGTCTCCGCAGCTGGCTGCCGGCGAGGGGCTGGGACTGCGGCTGGGGCTGGGGCTGGTACCACTCGAGCTGCACGTGCCGCAGGTGGCTGCGCAGTAGTTGTTGAGCTTCATGAAGTCCGCAGTGCACTTGCCCCACGCGGCCTGCTGACCGCACGTGTAGCCGCCTGCGCGGGACGGGCAAAGTATGGTGGGTGCGTGACGGGTCCAGATATCTGCATACGGCCGAGCAAATAACACACATAGACATAGCGGAGCCCACGTCCAGTCTGAAACCAAGAGAACTTTGCCCTGGGGACGTCGGCTCACCCGGGGGGGTCACGTCGACGCACCCCGCCGGCGGCAGGCTGCCGCACAGCCCGCACGAGGCCAGGCACCAGCGGTTGGCCAGCATCCAGGCCTGAGAGCACTGCCCCCACGCCAGCTGCTGAGCGCACGAGTAGGTGCCTGCGACACAGAGGGGCAGGGGGAAGGAGCGGCCGGCACGCACACCAATTGAGGCCCGGTGCGGGAGCCACGGGCACACCCCTCCCACCTTACGACCATGCGCACCGTCCCGATACTTAGACAGCCGTGGCAATCCAACCGATGGCGTCCCGAAGCGTGCTCACCCGGCGGCACGGGCACGTCCGTGCAGCGGCTGTCCGGCGCCGGCGGCTGCGGCGGCAGCGGCGTGGCGGGGGTGCAGTAGCCGCATGTGGCGGCGCACCAGTTGCCGCCCTGGAACCAGGCGGCGGCGCAGTTGCCCGAGGCGCGGCGCTGGGCACAGGTGAGGCCGCCTGGAGGACAGGCGGGGGCAGGGAGGAGGCAGGATATGAGCATGTCCCAACGAGGGAACGGGAAAGGGAAAGGGAGGGGAGTTTGGCTGTGTCCAGCTCATGTTGAACGCGCGGAAGGCCAGAGTATGCTGAGCGCTACAGCAATTACTTGCCTCTGCCCCACGCTGCTGACCCCCGTCGAGGCCCCACACATCCCACACCAACCCCACCCTACCCACCCGGCGGCGTCTGGTCGATGCACGCCAGCTGCCCCTGCGCGCAGCGGCCGCAGCTGACGGCGCAGTAGCCCCCGATGACGGCCGCGTGGGGGTCGGTGGGGGAGCGCACGTGGGGGTGCGCGCACAGCCCCTGCGCCGCCACCTGGGCACACGTGAGCAGGCTGGCGAAGGGGTTGGCGGCGCCGCCTGGAGGCGGGGGAGTAGGGAAGGAGGGAGCAGGCCGGGAACACGTAAAGTTAGGATGCAGGAAGCGTAAACCGGGGCGAAGTTTGTGTGTGGGGGGGTTAGGCTGAGGCTCTAGGGGGTATGCGCATCCAGACGAGACCCGCACCCGTCGACGGCGCGGGGCTGGGGCTGGGTGTGGGGCTGGGCGAGGAACCCGGGCTGGGGCTGGGGCTGGTCCCGCTGGGGCTGCACGTCCCGCAGGTGGCTGCGCAGTAGTTGTTGAGTTTGATGAAGTCGGCGGTGCACTTGCCCCACGCGGCCTGCTGGGAGCACGTGTATTCGCCTGTGGGGGGCCCGCCGTGGCGGCGCCAGAGAGGGTGGGAACCAAAGCAAAAGGGTCAGGCGGCTGGTGTGGGAGTAGTGAGCTTCGGTACCCCGGAGGATATGAGGAAACGTGCCATGGGCACTGGGCAATCAACGCACCCGGTGGAGTCACGTCCACACATCCCAGGGGCGGCGCTGGGCTGGGGCTTGGCGATGGCGATGGGCTGGGGCTCGGGCTCGGGCCGGGGCTTGGGCTGGCAGCACACGTGCCGCAGGTTGCCGCGCAGTAGTTGTAGAGGCGGATGAAGTCGGCGCTGCACTTTCCCCAGGAGGCCTGCTGCGCGCACGTATAGTTGCCTGGCGGACAACGACCAGGACACCGCGTCAGAGAGGTCAGACACGACTTGTATCACCACGAGGGATGCGGGATCAGTTCAGGTTACGGACTTCAGACCGCGTCCCATCAGGCGCGAACATACCTGGTGGCTGGACGTCCACACATCCCGACGAGGGGCTCAGGGCGGGGTCAGGGCTCGGGGCCGACAGGGGCGAGGGGGTGGGGCTCGGTGTGGGAGCTGGGAACAGCGGTGAAGGGCTTGGGGTGGGGACGGGGGAGGGAGAGGGGACCGGCGTGGGGCTTGGGGACGGAGCGGGGGAGGGAGAGGGGACGGGCGAGGGCGATGGGACTGGCGTGGGGCTTGGGGAGGGGACGGGGGAGGGAGAGGGGACTGGCGTGGGGCTTGGGGAGGGGACGGGGGAGGGAGAGGGGACTGGCGTGGGGCTTGGGGAGGGGACGGGGGAGGGAGAGGGGACTGGCGTGGGGCTTGGGGATGGGACGGGCGAGGGAGAAGGCGATGGTACTGGCGAGGGACTTGGTGATCGGAGGGGTGAGGGCGATGGGACTGGCGTGGGGCTCGGGGATGGGACGGGCGAGGGAGATGGCGAGGGGACTGGCGAGGGGCTTGGCAAACGGACGGGCAGGGGAGAGAGCACCACCGAGGGGCTTGGCGACCGGACGGGAGATGGGCTTGGGGAGGGCGAGGGCCGTGTAGGCGACGGACTTGGAGACAGGAGCGAGAGAAGGTCCGACAGACTCGATTGGGCCTGCGCGGTCTGATGCAAACGCCGCCCTCCGCTGACGCCCTTGGTGCCGGTGCCAGTGGCCGCCTCCTCAGGTGCGCCGGCTGTGGTTGAGACTGATGCATCTGGCGAAGCGTCATCAGCTGGTGACCGGGGTACAGGGATGAGTTCGGTCACAGCGCCTGGATCGCCGACAGGTATCGTACCAGCGGGGGTGGGAGGGGTGGCAGGGGTTGCGGCAGGATTGGCTGTTGGTGAGGGGGCGTCATCGTTGGGCTCCACGGCGAGGCTGGCCGTTGGGGCGGTGGCAGCGACGCTGGCGGTGGGGTTGGCGGCGACGCCGGCGGTAGGCACGGAGGCAACGCTGGCCGATGTAGCGGCGGTGGTTGTCATGACTGCATGGGGCGAAGGCAAAGGTGGGGTGGCCAAGAGGGCTCTCAGTGGGAGCTCTCAGTCAAGCACCTTGCACCGACTCTGATCGGGGCGGGGCCAGGCTAGTACGTCCGTATGTGATAACAAACATGGTGCTATGGCCTTTCTCGCAGCCAGTGCCCTCACCGGGCGTCGACCCGCGGCCTTGCTTGTGACCACCGTGCCATGTATGCCTCCATAGCGCAGCCATCAGCCATGGTAGGTGGAGTGCAGTTGTACGTGTTGATTGACGGGCTGCTGGGCTGTCACTGGTCCGCCTCCTGCTGCGGCCGGACGTGACCGGGCTGGAGGCCCAACCGCTGGCCTAACCGCTGCTCCGTTGCTGCCTGGCTGTTGGCTGCCTTTGATCGCCTCCTCATGCTGCGCTGCCTGCCTGGGTGCTGTCTCAACTTAACTTATCACCCAACCGCGCGCCCGACAACGCAAGGCCCATGATGCACAACTCGTCCGCCCCCAGCCCCCACCCACGGCCTGGACGCCATGCATGCGCCCACGCCCTCACCCGGCGGCGCCACGTCCGTACAGAAGGGCGCTGTCCAGGACATGTAGGAGGCCGGCAGGGCGTCGGGGATGTCTGCGAGAAAGGGGCGAGGGGCGAGGTCAAGGAGCGGAGTTAACCACCTCGGTAACCGCAGCCGAACGGCGTAGGGAGGCCGGCCCGCGGCTCGACCTCAAGAGCCGCGAAGCCGCGGAGTCTCCCCGGCGGCAATCCTAACCCAGGACAGGTAGGGCATACCCGTCTTGCCGCGGGCCTACCAGTGGCGGGGTCTGCGGCCATGGGGCAGAATCGGGCGCCCGGGGCGGAGGTGGAGGGCGTGGGGCCCGACACCCAGGAGCAGGCCGAGTAGGGGTTCTGGGGCGGGACGGGGAAGGACGGGGAAGGAAGGGGGCTTGGGGGTCCCACCTCAGACTTGGCCGACGACCGGCCATGCCTGGGTTCGAGGCCTCGGCATCCCAGGACAGAGTGCACAGAGCGCGCTGCGGAGAGACACCGAAGGCACCGCACCTACCATCCCGGTAGGTACCGCACCTGGCCGTTGATGGAGGTGGCGTTGATCCAGTACCAGGCGGAGAAATAGCGCGTGCCCCACACCGTCACCCCCCCGGCGGTGAAGGGGGGGTCCACGGAGGCGTCGCCTGGGGGAGTCGGGGGGGGCGAGGGTTGAGGATGCGGAAGGGATTAATGATTGAGGTAGTACGGCAGGTAGTACGGCAACAAAGGTACGCCTGTGGTGAATGAGGAATGCGGCCGGCTTCGATTGCACCTCCGTCCCGGGCTCCCTGCCATGAACAACCCTGCCGCGTCATCGCCGTACGCCGTACTGACCTGGATCCACCATCTTGACGTACAGGTGCTTGCCGCTGAACCAGTACAGGTCGCCGCCGCCCGCCAGGACCTCCGCCAGGGAGCCCGCCTGCCGTACGGTGGAGGAGGCGGAGGGGTACCACCGGAACTGGCGGGACACCGAGAAGGTGGTGCCTGGGGGGTGGGGTGGGGGGTCGGTGTTGGTGGGACGGGAGTAGCCGACGGGAGAGACGAGGGCAGCGAGGGATAAGCGCTGGAGGACACAGGGACGAGGATGCTCCCTAGAACAGCAGGGTTGAAAGGGTTGCCTCGCTTCAACGCCGCGATTCCACCCCGCCCACCTGGCGGGTACCTCGTGGCGAAGACCAGGGAGGTGCCGGGGGGGATCTGCGTGATGAAGACCTGCAGCGCGGGGGTGACCCCCTGGCTCAGGTGCAGGTACCAGCCGCCGGGGCCCGCGACGCCCGTGATGCCCTGGCGGGGGGGGGGGGGGGAGGAGGGAGGTTGAGGGAGCGGAAGGGATTGGGGGGTTTGTGTTCGTTACTTAGCACTCTAGCTCTCTCGCCCTCGCCTGCATACAGCCCTCACCACCGCACGATGGGCCCCGCTCACCTCGTTCCGTGTGACGTTCATGTTCCGCGCATCCGCCCCCCGCGCCCCAAACTGCGCCACGTAGCCCATGTAGTAGGCGGGGTCGGGGGGGAAGGCCGCGCCCACATCCACCTGGAGGTGGAGCAGGGGCGAGGAAAGGGGAGTGGGTTGAGGGGAAGGGAGGAGGTGGCCATCAGCCAGCGGGCCGCGGCGCCGCGACGGGAGACATGCAGCAGCTTCTTAGCCCGGAGGACAGCCAATCAAGCGCCCCCAGCCCGCCCCTTCCCCCCGGCTCGCTCCCTCACCGGCACCGTGAAGCCCGGCACCCGCACGTCAAGCCGGGCCACGCCTGCACGGGGAGCCGCAGGGAAGCTTTGCAGGGTGGAGAGAATAGCGGTGTGGGCAGTGAGAAGTATTACAGTATCCCTTGGTGCAGCAGCCCAGCCACTGGTACGTGTCCCCACCACAACACCCGCATAGCTCGCGCCCAACGCTCACCCCTCCAGGGCAGGAAGTCGCAGAAGGTGGCTCCCCACAGCCCCTGCTGCGCGCTGCACTCGGGCCCCAGGCGCCACCACGAGGGCCAGGACCCCACCACCGAGGGCCGCCCGCGCAGCGTGGCGCTGCCGTCGTGGTCTGTTGAGGAGGGGTTGAGAGGGAGGTGGGGGATAGTGGAGGAGGAAAGGGTTCAGGAGAGAGAAGGGAGAAAAGAGTGAGCATGGGCACGTGCATACAGCGGGGGGTACGGTAACCCGAGAGTCTGTCGGCTCACCGATCCAGTTGAAGTAGCGCCCCGCCCCCGTCTCCATGTGGGGGTTGTTGACCTGCAGGCCAAGGGGGGTCACGGGGTTGGGACTTGGGAGAGAGGTCGCCGTCTACCCACCACCACCCTTCATGCTTGGCATGCCGTTTCTAGCCAACGTTCACTCCACTCCCCCCCAGGCACGGTGACCCGCCACCCACCAGCGCCCGTGAGTCACAGTTGCGGTAGGTGGTGGCGGCAGAGGCCGAGATGTAGCCCGGCTTATACTCGTCACTGGGGCGGGGAGGGGAGGAGGGTGAAGGCGTGGGAACAGGTAACGAAGCTGGAGGGAGCAGGACAAGGGCGCTCTTTGGAGCGGAGCCCGCGTCGCTCCCTACGACCCTGTGACTGGAGCTGTAGGACGAGGAGGAGGCCGCAATCGGCCCACGAGGCCCCACGAGGCCCCACACCCCGCTAACCCCACCCTTCCCAACCCCCATCCCACCTGTGGACCATGCTGAACCACACCGCCGGCCGGCCGACGCCCTGCGATGTGAAGGGGAATGCAAAAGTCACAGTGCGCACATGGTTGGCGCCTGCCCAGAAGCGCACCCCCTGCTGCTGCCCTGCCAAGACACACGAGAAGGGGGAGCCAAGGGCGGGCGCGCGCACCTGCTCCGGCAGGTAGGGGTAGTTGGCGAAGGTGACGTTGTGCAGAATGGTCATGACGCGGGTGTCGTACCAACGGAAGCCGGCGATGGGGTCGTGCAGGCCGGCGGGGTACCTGGGGGCAGGGGGTCAGGGCGGGGCGAGAGTGGGATGCGGTGTCATCCCGGGTGTCGTTCCCACGTCGGCCGGGTGTTGAAGCGCACCCCGCCGGTACCGCTCCTGTCCTGCCAGCCCCACCCCAAGCGAGCCAGCAGGCACTCCCCGCCACTGCCCCGCACTAGCACCACTTACTGAGCGTCCGCGTTGCCCGAGCGGTAGTTTACGTAGGCGTTGCGGATCGCCGCCAGTCCGAACACGTTGGCCCCCCGCACGCAGTCGTGCACCTCCCACCCCACCACCCGCGCGCGGGCGCCCCAGTGGCTGATGGCCCACTGGCCCAGCCACACCTGGGGAGGGGGGCAAGGGGAGAAGAAGACAGTAAGGAAGAGTGTAGTCTAGTGACAAGAAGCAAGAAAGGTGTTCCTGCCATCCCTCCCCCCTATGCTCCCTTAAAGGAGGTCATGTGCGTCCCGCGACACCGTCCTCCTCCCTTCCCCTCTCCCCTCCCTCCTCCCCTCCCTCCTCCCCTCTCTCCTCCCCTCTCTCCTCCCCTCTCTCCTCCCCTCTCTCCTCCCCCCATGCCTTGTTGTGGCCCTCCTCTTGCCGCCGCCCCCCCTCCAGTCTGTCCTTCCACCTCCCCTCCTCCCTCCCCCATGCCTTGTTGTTGGTAAAGTCCATGAAGCCGAGTGAGGTGCCGGAGTCGTCGCTGGGGGCAAAGTGGGGGAGCGGGGGCCGGACAGGGGCAAGTGCAAGGCCGGTTAAGACAAGCATGCACGGCACATGCCGGAGGTGCCGGAGTCGTCCGTGCGTGGGGAGGGAGCGAGGGAGGGGGTACAATCTGGACGAACGCAAGCCTTGACACCGCACACCGCGCTCATTCAGTAGCCCCCCACCTCCCCCCGCTCTGCCCAAACCCGCCCCCACCCACCGCGTGTCAAACTCCCAGCGTCCGCTGCTGTAGTACAGCTTGCCCCCGTCCGCGTCGTTGATCCACAGCTTGCCCCCCACATAGATGGCACCCGCCATTAGATAGAAGTACCTGGAGGGGAGGGGCCAAGGGAAGGGTGGAACATTCTTGCTTGCGCACATGTGTCGGGTTGCGTACTGCAAGAGTCGACACGTGTCCCCCATGGACACACGCCCCTGCACCCCCTAACCTGACGAGTGTGCCGTCCAACGAAGGATGGGCGCTTTCTTCAGGCACACGCTGGGTCCCCCTGCGCACACGCCTTCAACCCCGCCCCCGTCCTCTCGAGCTGCACCCCCTACCCAGGAGATACACTTTGTCCCCAACATCAATCCTCACCCCGACGAGTGCGCCGTGTTCCCGTCAAAGAGCTTGAGCGGGCGCTGGTGGGGGACCACGCTGGAGCGCATCCAGCGGTGGTCCTGGAGGGGGGCGGGGAGGGGGGGGGGTTGAGGCCAGTTGTGTTGGGGGCGGGGTGGGGGGCGGGCCGCCCCTCCGAACGGAAGCCTCTGATTCATCGATGCTATTTCAGGCTGCCGGGGCCCATGCTGGCACCCGCTCCGCCCCGCTCCTCCGCGCTCGCCACGACTACGACGCCACCGCCGCCCCCGATCCACCCGCCCACGCATCCCCCGTCCACGCGCCCCCCACCCACCCACCCCTATGGGCTCCGGCAGCACGGGGAAGGAGAAGCCCGTGAAGCCCCCGCTGGCGGCATTGTCCTGGGGGATGGAAGGACGAAAGATGAGGCAAGGACGCAAGGCATGCAGATTACCGTACGGAGCATCGACAAGACCGTACGTAAGGAGGGGCGCTTCCAGCCGCCGGCATCGGTCGACCGCCCACCTTCCATGCGTTGTTGGGGTTGGCGGAGTAGAACACGGCGGCCGCAGCATCGGTCGGGTGGGCGAGGCCGGCGCTCTGGAGGGCACGCACGCAGCAGCATGTTACTGGTTATCGGGCAGGCGGCACACAAACTGGAAGCCCCGCTGTGAGCGCTGCCTTGAGCGCGGCCGCACGTGCCTAAGCCCCCACCAATGGGATGCTGACCCTTCATGCCTGACGCCCCCCCGACCAGAACCAGCCAGCCCCACGCACCTGCACGAACGTCTCCCCGCTCTGCGTGATGCCGCCCGCCGGCACTCCGATGACGTGCACGAAAGCGCCCAGGTTGCGGGACAGCCAGTTGCCCTCCTCCACACCGTCCTGCGGGTGGGTGGGTCGTGGGCGGGCGGGGAGGGAGCAGAAGAAGGAAGTGGGAGGGAGCGAAGAGAGGGTGGCCGGGAACGTACGGATGCCCCCACCGCCCTGAAGCGAACGCTTGACCCCGCCGCAAAATGGACGCCCCCACCGCCCCGAAACGGATGCCTCTCCTCGCAAAACGGATGCCCCCACCGCCCCGAAACGGATGCTTCTCCTCGCAAAACGGATGCCCCCACCGCCCCGAAACGGATTGCCTCTCCTCGCAAAACGGATGCCCCCACCGCCCCGAAACGGATGCCTCTCCTCGCAAAACGGATGCCCCCACCGCCCCGAAACGGATGCCTCTCCTCGCAAAATGGACGCCCCCACCGCCCCAAAACGGATGCCTCTCCTGGTGAAACGGATGCCCCCACCGCCCCAAAACGGATGCCTCTCCTCGCAAAACGGATGCCCCCACCGCCCCGAAACGGATGCCTCTCCTCGCAAAATGGATGCCCCCACCGCCCCAAAACGGATGCCTCTCCTGGTGAAACGGATGCCCTACTGCCCCGAAACGGATGCTTCTCCTCGCAAAACGAATGCCCCCACGGCCCCAAAACGAATGCTTGACCCGCAAAACGGATGGCCCCACCACCCCGAAACGAATGCCCCACCGCCCCAACGGACACCCCACGACCGCAAAACGGATGCCTCTCCTCGCAAAACGGATGCCCCCACCGCCCCAAAACGGATGTCTCACCTGGCAAAACGGATGGCACCACCACCCCGAAACGAATGCATCCATCTACTCCGCCAAAAACACCCCCACAAACGCATAGGGTCTCGCTCTTTGCTCGTTTGGTTTAGCTTTCCTTGCTCGTGACGTAGGGTCTTGAGCAGCCCTTGTTGGTCCCGCCACAACCCCTTTGCTCCGTACCGCCGTACCCATCGCTTCTCCCTGCCTTCGCCTTTCCTGACCTTCCCTATCCTCACCTCTAAGTAGGAGCACTGGGTCCTGGCAGAACTAATGCCCCCACACTGTGCGATTAGTGCGATGAAACGGTTTACGCGAGCAGGCCGTGACACGCTCACCTCTAGGTAGAAGCACGACCCCGTGGCGTGGAAGGCCACATTGTCCGACAGCACGAGGTTGTTGGTGCCGTGGATCGCGAAGCCTGGGGGCAGGGTCAGTGGGAGGCATGCAGTACGTAATCCAAGGCCTCACGAAGGCAGGGAGCGCCATAACTAGCTGTCCCATTCCGTGGTTCTGACGGAGTAACCAGTACGTCTGGAGGAGCTAACCGTGCTCATGGTACTGAATGCGCGGCCGCCCCATCCCAGCCCCTGTCTCACATCTGTAGTAGCTGTTGTACACGGCACAGTCCTTGGCGTACGACACACCGCCGGAGGCGTCACCCGCATTGTGCCTGAGGACGGGATGCAGAGCGCAGAAGCGGGTTAAAAGGGTCGCGAGATATCCCTGGAGTGCTCTGTCCAGCTCTGTCACACTCCATCTAGGCTATAAATGAGACCGCCCTCCCTGCCTCCAGCCCCTCCGACCCCACCAGTGGAAGGGGTATGCCCCCAGCACGTTTGTCTGCCCCAGCATGAAGCCCAGCACGCCCTCGAAGCGGCCCTGGGCAGGGGGAGGGAAGTAGGGCCACGGGCCAAGACGGAGGAAGGGGCCCGCTTGGAGGAGCATGCGGAGACGCTGCACCACCCTTTGCTTGCCCACAGAACCCGGCTGCGAAACCATTGGCCCACGCACCCCAGCGTTCCCATGGCCGTCCTTGCTTCTTGGGCATGCATCATCCTGAACGCGCACCTGCCCCATGACCTTAACGTGCCAACGGAGTGGCCAATACCGTATCCTAGTACCGGTACCCGCCCTTGGTACCCGCCCTTGGTCAACCCCTTCTCCTGACAGTCAACTCCCCCCCTCCATCCTCCAAAACACACGCACCTGCCCCATGACCTTGACGTGCCCTCCCCGCCGCGTGGCGGCTGCGCCCGCGTAGCTCCGCAGCAGGATGGAGCGGGACAGCAGCCCCACCTCGGTCTGGTACTCGGGGCCCCTGACAGGAGGGAAGAGGCAGGGGGGGAGGGGAGGAGGGGAGGAGGGTGGGTAGAGGCATGGCATGTGGGCCTACATACCGGTACCGAGCCCCTGGCAGGACGGGCGGGAAGAAAACGAAAGGGAGGAGCAGGCACATGGCGGGTGCGCAGGTGTGTCCCTTACCCACTCACGCCCCACTCCATCCGCCATCACCTATTCCCCCCACCTGCCGGCCCCCGCTACGGTCAGCAGCTCACCACGCACCTAGACCTGACGTACCGTGTGCTACTCCATCCCTCAGACCCACGAAACCAACCACCAACCAACCCCACCCACCCGTAATGGGAGTACTGGAAGGTCGATGTGAGCACGAGCGTCTTTCCGTCGGCGCTGACCGACCGAATGGTTGCCACCTCATTCTGGTTCTCGTACTCGTCCCGGTAGATGCTGGTGGCAACAAAGATCAGCTGGCCGGGGCGCCAGCTGCTGACAGAGTCCTGGGAATGGAAGCGATGTGGGAGGGCACAGGTGGATGATATTGGTAGTAGGCTGAGGGGAGGTGCGGTATCGGTGCCCGTGAGGTGAACGGTCTTCTCTTGCCCACACCCGCTCTTCGTTCATACGCACACGCACCGCATCAGCCCTTCAACGCGCCAACTCCGGCACACATGCACGCATGCCGGAACCCACATCAGCATCCCCACCCAAACCCAGGCCCAAACCCGCAAACCCGTGCTGCACGCACCTGCAGCGACAGCCAGTCCTCCCCCCGCTTGACGGTGTTGCTGAGGCGCGTCCACGTGGGGTAGTACGCGGTGCCGTGCAGGTCCGCCTGCCCCCCAGCCATCACCTGGATGCCCATGTCCCCCTCGGGCACGCCTGCGCGGACGGGAGGGGGAGCGAGGGTGGGGCATTAGTGGCGTTCAGGTTTGGTGGCGGCTTATGTGTTGGGTATCGAGGAAATCGTAAGCAAGCAGAAGCCCGGCGAGATCCCGAAGGTGTGAGGTGGCGGCTTAGGTGTGTCCCGTGCCCCGCCGTCCATGCTGGACCCTCGCTCAGCACCCACTAGCGGTACCATGCTTGATCCCGCCGGTCCTGTCCACTCTTTTCACTCCTGGAGCTCCTCTTCCTCCTTCTCCCCTTCTACATTTTGCCCCCGCCCCCGCCGCCCCCCCGTGCCCCGGCTCCCACCCGACGCGGGCGCAAAGGTGATGGTGATGGGTCCCCCCACGCGGCAGCCCTCGCCACCCGCGCGCAGGCGGCCGCCCACGTAGATCGCCCCCACCACTAGCGATATGGCGGCATCATCGAATATGAGCTAGGGGAGGGGAGAGGAGCAGGAAAGAGAGGCAGGGTGTAGGTCAGAGTGGGCATGGCAACCAAGGCCCACAACAACAAGCAAGACCGCCCCCCAAAGAGGCCGTACGGCCATACGCCCGCATGCACTGCAGCAAGCGGCCGAGGCAGCAGGGTCCCACCTCGGAGCCCGCGGGTATGCGGATGGATGCGAAGGTGTTGGCCCCGCTGCCCTTGAAGGAGCAGCCGGTGATCATGACCCGCTTGCCGGAGGGCAGTACCACGGCGGAGCCGGGGGCAGGCACGCCGCCGCCTGGCCAGGGGGGGCGGTTGAGGGAGGGGTGCGGGACGGGTCAGGGAGCGGTTCCTCAGCACCAGCGACCTTCACCAGCGGATGTTGTTCTTGGGCGTGTATGCCTTGAAGGCACCTCGCCTTGTCCCCAAGCCCCCCCCCCCCACCAGCCAGACCCAGCCACCAGAGCTGACTAACGGAGCCCAACCACCGGGATTGATGCCACCTGACCCTACGGCCGTACGGCACCCCACCCCACCCCACCTGCTGCGCCGCCCCAGGAGGTGGACCCGGTGGAGGTGGCTGGCCAGGTGGAGGCCGCCTCCCACAGCACAACGTCGGGCAGCAGGTGGGGGCAGGGGGAGGAGGCGGAGCTGCGGACGAAGGCGGTTTGGCAATAACGAAAGAGCTCAGCCGTCAGCCCCTCTGCCGATGGCCTCGCAGCAGTCCCTTTAACACCAGCGGTTTTCTCGCGGTTCCCCCTGCCCCCCCCCTCCCTGCAGCCCCTGGCCCCGAGCCCCTGCTGCCCTGCCGCGCCCTGCCCAAAGCCCTGTCCCGTGACCTGCCGCGCCCTGCCCTAGGCCCCTGCCCCCCAGACCCTCCTGCCCTGGAGCCCCCATCATAACTTGGGCCTGCGGCCTCACCGCGTGCGGCTGCTGGGGTTGTAGTTGCAGGCGGAGTCGGGGGCCGCGGGGGCGGGGTAGGTGGTGGGGTCAATGCCGGAGGACGAGGGCGAGTAGCCCGCGTCTGCCTCGCACGCCGCACGGGAGGGGTAGGAGCCCCAGCCTGGGGAGCGGAGGTGGCGGCGGAGGACATCGGGCGGCCAGGGCGTCAGGCCCTGATTTGACAGAAAGAGTGGACTAACCTCGCCTTTCCCCTTCTGCTCCGCAACGGCCCCGAACAACACCTCCTCGCCTAGGCTAGCCTACGCTTCCTCCTCCCGTTGACCCCCGCAACCGGAACTCCAAACCCATTCACCAACCCCAACCCCACACCCACCCTTGGTGCACACGTTGCAGCGCTCCACCTCCGATGCGTTGGCCACGCTGCAGTCGTCCAGCCACTCCACGCACTCGCGCGCCGGCCAGTCGCGCACCGCCACCCAGCACCGGGCAGGGCTCGAGGCGTTGGGGGACCCAGAGCCGAGGTAGGGGGCGGGCGGGTCGGTGCCGGAGGGCGAGGGACCCCGGGAGCTTGAGCCGCCGGGGCTGGGGCTAGCGGAGGGGGAGGGGGAGGGCTTGGTGGAAGGCACGCCGCCTGCGGCGGCGGGCGCGTTCAGGGCGGTGATGGAGGCATCGGCGGTTGGGTCCGTGGCTTCAGCGGAGGAGGCTCGGTAGGAGCTCGAGGGAGTGCCGGGGTTGTCTGGGTCGGCGCTGGCCGGGGGCCCGGGCGTGGTGGCTTCGTCGGGTGTGGCATAGGCGGCGGGAGAGGGGGCCGCGGCGCCCGGACCATCCGTGGCGGCGGCGAGTGTTGGGGGCGCCTGGGCGGGTGCTGTGGCGGGGGCTCTAGAGCCCACACCACCGTCTGTGATGCTGGGTCCTGACGTGGAGGCCATGGGCCCAAGCGGAGAAGGTGGCAGGGCGACGCTGGCTGTGTGGTAGGGCGGGAGGAGGGGACCGGGGCTTCTGGGCGGGGAGCCGGGGCTGGGCGCGGCGTAGACGGCACGGACGGGGGAGGGGGAGGGGATGGGGGCGGGGGCGGTATAGTTTGCGGGGGCGTTGGCCGACAGCTGCAGCTGCTGCTGCTCCTCAATGGCTGTGGCGGCAGCTGCCGCGGGGCCCGGCGGCGCCGCCACGGCCCCCTCCTCCGCCGGCGCGGCCGTCGAGCTAGGGCCCTCAGGATCCGCGGCGGCGGTTGGCGGTTGGAAAGCCGTGGACGTCGAAGCCGGTGGTGGGGATGGCGGCGCCGCGGGTGGAGATGTGGAGGAGAGGTTCTGGGCAGCGAGACCCTGGTTGGGGCCGGGGGCGGCTGCTGCAGCGCCGGGGGGGTCGGTGGCGCTGTCGGCGGAGCCCGGCGGGCCCTCGGCGGCGGCGGGGTTGCTGGGAGGGCCGGAGGCCTCCTCCACGGGCCCCAGGGGCGGGAGATGGGAGGACAGACCCGGCGTGGCGTTGCCGGCGGGAGGGCCTGCGCCGCCGGTCGAAGCGGGGCTGGAGTTGTTGGTGGTGGAGGGCTGGAGCAGCCGCCGGCCGTGCGTACCAAGCCGCGACGACGGTCGCCAGGCTGCCGCGGAGCGCTCCGCTGTCAGGAGGATGAGCAGCACGGCAGTCAGGGTGAGGGCCGTCAGGGCGTGGCAGGGCCTGGCGGGGCGGGAGTGCCGGGGAGGTGGCCGGGGTGGGTCGCCCCCGTTGCTGCAGCGCAGGCGCGGGCGGCGGGTGCCAGGGCCGCAGCCGCCTGCCGCCTCCATCGCTCCAGGCGGCGTTGCTTGTGGTAACGGACGCGGAGACGTCCAGCAGGTGAAGGCGAAGAGGTGGAGAGGAAAAGCCGGGGTCTGGAGGCTAGGTTCGCAGCAGCGGCGGAGGCCGCGGGACGGCGCGAAGCGGCGCGCTAGTCTTCCGCTGGGAAGCCAGCTCTCTACGGCCGCTGCTCTCTATCAGCTCCAGCTGTTGTGGCTCTGCGCAATGTGGCTCAAGCAGGCGCTGAACCAACAGCAAGCGCGCGCTGTGCCTGTTATGCAAGCTCTGAGGGGAGGCTGCGTTCCGTAACGGAGGGTTCGCTACGGAGGCTTTATAACTGATCGCTGGCTGGAAGGAGCGCCAAAGGGAATTCTGCCCGAACGCGCAGCCACGAGCGGTAGTAAGGCGCGGCTCCTTACGTGTGGGCGGATCGAGCGCGCATGGCGACGCGGCGTCGGCGGGAAAGCCCAGAAGGCGGGAAACGCCTCCCTTCGCCGCGCGCTCCGCTATGTGCCACGCCTCCCACCCCCTCCGTCGCCCCACCCAGAGGCTCACCGTCAAAAAAACGCCAGTCGCGTGGCTTCGCGGGGCGTCCGGCCCCGGCCCAGAGACTCAACCCTTACAGCACCCTCTCTCTTGCGCCCACAGCCCTCCGTCATGGGTCAGGGGGCTCTGCGGCGTCCTTGGACGTCCCTGGACGGCCCTAGGGCAGTAGGTGTCCTAGGACAGGCGCCGTGTAGCCATCTACTCTGCCCCAGCAGCCCTCTTGCCCCGAAGTGAGCGCGCCACTGCACGCCAGGCGTCCACACCAAGCGGCTCTAGCCCCGCCAGGCCCCCTGCACTTCGCTAGGACTGCATCCATCCTTGCTCAGGCCCCCTTAGGAACCAAATTCAGTTCAGTCTTCAGCTGGGCAAAGTCCATCATAACGCACCGAGTCAGGTCTCTCTGCCCAAATGGACGTCATACACACACACCAGGACGGCCGCCAGTAGGTCCAAGATCACAACCCTCATTCTCAGAAGTACAGTACTTTAGCCGTCACGCTCATCACATCAGCCTCAGCGGCCCCACAATGTGGCCCGACATTGCATGCATGCAGCCGCCCCGCACAAGGGCACGCTATGAGCAAAGCCTGCCCCCAAACATCCATGAATGACCCATGTAACCCTGTGTGTCCATGCAACGCCCATGCACCGCCGCATCGCTGCGGCCGCCCCAACCCGCCCTTCACCCTGCCGTGCACCCCTTTAAACCCGATCCGTGTACCTCTCAACGCTCAATCAGTCCCCTCCCTCCCGCCCGCGGTTGCTTGGTAACCGGCTGTCCAAGAGCGCCCAGTTCACAACCCAGTGAGCTCCCATGTGCCGCCTCATCGCCCGTAGTAAGCCCCTCCTTGCGGCGTCGTGTAACCACCGGATGCCAAAGGGAAAGCAGAGACCGGCGGCTGGGAGCCGTAGGGCGCCGGCTGCCCGTACGACGATGTGCTGGGCAGCGGCTGGCCGCCGTACGGTGGGTACGCGGCAACGCCTGTAAGCGTGAGGGGCAGGGATGCACAAGCCCATCAGCCCCACAGCCCGATGGCCCGACAGCCGCCGCTGTGGCCGACAGGGAAAGGCACACTGCTGCACTTATCCCACCCAAATCCCCCAAACATGGACCTCGTCGCCGTACGTACCAGGTGCGCCCTGAGGATACGGCGCAGATCCACTTGACGGCAGTTGGCCGTACGATGGCGGCGGCTGACCGTACGGGTGCGGCGGCCCGTACGACGGCGGCTGGCCGTACGTGTTGTTGGGCAGGGGAGGTTGGCCGAACGGGTTTGGCGTCGTTGGCGGTTGGCCGTAGGGAGGAGGCTGCGGCCCCCCGGAGGGCGGCTGGCCGTACCCGGACTGTGGAGCGCCGCTGGGCGGGGGAGCCCCGTACGCGGGGGGAGGCGTGCTCGCGGGTGGGGGCGCCCCGCAGGCCGGGTACCCCGCGCCTGGCCCTGGCCCGTACCCTGCGGACAGCGGGCAGAGAAAGGTAAGGACCACGCCTCTGTGCAATTGTGAAGGCCGGCCGAGCCCAGGCGTAGCTCGGCACAGTGCTTGCAGTCCAGAGTGTGTGCGTCCTTACCTGGTGGGGGCTTGCTGAAAGGGTCCAGGGGATACGGCGCGGGCTCCGGCGCTGCGGGCGCCGGGGGTGGAGTCGCAGCAGCTGCGGCCGCAGCGGGGGCAACCGCCGGAGGAGCCGGCGGCGCCGCTGGCGGCGGCGGCGATGGCGGGGCGGTAGGGGGCGCGGACGGGGGTGCGGACGGCGGCGCGGAGGCTCCTCCAAAGAACTCGGCGACCTGAGGCTTGGCCGTGGAGATGGGAGGCAGAGGCCCTAGCGCCGAGTGGGTTCCCACCTGCGGACCAGGCCGCGGGCAGGCAGCAGGGTAGCAGGGGGGTTAAGGGTCAGGGCTAACCAGGGGCAGGGTTGAGGAAGGCCAAGTGAGGGCGAGGGCCAAGCCGAGGGCGAGTCCAGCCCTTGAGCACGTTAAGGCATGAAGTCCCGCGCACTGAGGAGAACATGCCCCTTCACCGAGCCCCGACAACACCACGCCCAATGCCGCTGTGCATGCTGCACCAAGCACTACCCCAAGCCCAGGGCCACCCACCCCGGCGGTTCCGGCCTGCCCTTGTGCCTTCAGCGCCGCCGCCAGCCTCGGCAGGCCCATGTGTTCCGCCAGACTCGCCACCGCGGGCCGCAGCGGCGGCGGGCAGTCCAGGGCCCCAGTGTAGAGGTACCGCAGTAGCTCTCGGACGGCGCCTGGCGCCTCGGCCTCGGACAGGCCCAACTCGGGCCCGTCCAGGACCAGCTTCCGGCGGCCGTCGGGCCCGAGCGGTTGGCCCCGCTCCGCCAGCAGCCGCCGCCGTAGCGGCTCGCACCGCGCAATCAGCACCGCGCTGTGTGCTTTGAGTGGCGGCGCGCTGCCCACAACCAACTCCACGTCCGAGGAGTCCCAGGGGTCAGACAGCAATGCCGCGAAGTCCTCCGCCAGCGCCGCGACGGCGGCGCTGCTGGCGGCGGCGTTCACCACCGCTGGCGGATCCGCTCCGCCGCCCCCGCCTGCCGCTGCCGCTCCCGCCGGGCGCGAGGGGTCGATCCCGACCTTCAACGCCCGGAACGCGCGGCCGCCCCACTCGTATGCCGCCAGCCACCCGCCCGGCAGCACCACGAGCCGGGCCGGCCGGGAGTAGTCGTTGCCCGCGGCCGAACCGTCCCCAAACTGGCGAGGCAGCGTCGTGACGAAGCCCGCTTCCAGGCGACGCAGGCCGGGCTTGCCGCCGGGCCCCACCATGTCCTACATAAGTGTGGTCGGGGCAGGGCAAGGCAGGGTAAAGAGGTCTGAGAGTGTCAGGATCAGCAGATGTCGTAGGATTGGAACGTGTAAAAACGCGTCCTGCCCGCCCCCGCCCCCGTGCTGCCCCGGCCCCACCATGAGATAGATCCGACCGCGGGCGTCCACCAGAGCGTCACAGATGGCTCCGAAGCGGGCCTGTGTGGGCATGTGGGTCGGGGCGGATGTGGGTTGAGGGTTGAGGTGTCCGGGTGATGTGGGTCGGGGGGATGTGGGTCGGGTCGGTCGCGTGTGTCGAGGTGTCAGGGACGGTCCAAGGTCTGGAGCGGTGCTGGAGGGCACGCGTACTAGAGTGACAGAAGGTTGGCGCCCGTGGACAGGGGGTAACAGGGGACCTCGCAGAGCCAAACTGGGGGTTCCAGGGATGAGAGTCGGAAGTTTGGGGGGGCCGGGCGCACCTGGGAGGCTGGGCCGTCCACGGCTGGGTCGCCGTCGTCCTCGCCGTCGGGCGGCTCCCGGCCCGCCACCAGCTCCAGGGTGGGCAGGGCGCCGGGGGGCGAGGAGAGGGCCGCGGCGGGGATGCGGTAGACCGCCGTGGGGCTGGCGGGGCGTCAGGGGGTGTAGGGGCAGCACGTGGGTCGAGAGAGTGCGCGGTGAGGTCACGGCGAGTGGGATCAGGAACTATCTCGTGAACTGTTGCAGAGCCCGCATGCGTTGCCTGGAAACCAATCTGCCCGTGCTGTCGAGCGCCCACCTGCAGGCCAGCAGCACCCCTGCCACGTGGTCAAAGGCCAGCGCATGGAAGAGGGACCCGGGCGGGGCCTTCACGGCAGTGGTGGTGACGGTGGCGGAGGCAGGCGGGGCTCCGGGAGCTCCAGCCACTCCCAGCTGGGCGCGGCGCAGCTGCTCGCGGCTTCCGTCCGCCAGCACGATGCCCCGGGCACCGTCGATGGTCATGAGCAGGGGCCGGTTCAGCAAGGCCGCCGACCCCGTGCCATCAGCCGTGCCTGGTGACCCCTGCCTGGAGGTGGTATGGGGCACAGGTGCACAGCAGGGACTACGCTGGTCGCCATCTGCCAGGACTTGGGGTACCGCAGGAGGTACCTCCTGGGGTACCGATCGCCTTGCGTGCTGCCCAGGCCTCCTCCGAGGACCCGGTCTGGTAGCGACGACCCTCCCCGTACCTTCCCCCCTTTACCTACCTGCCCGCAATTGGATACACCGTGCTGCCATCCAGGCGCAGGAGCGTGTCGCGGGTCGCGAGGAAGGTAGACCCATCATCGGCCGGGAGCGCATGCAGGGGCAGGAGCGCGTGGTCGGCCGTCCAAGAGAACTCCGAGTTGTCACATTGTCGGAGTGTCACGGGTGCTCCAAGCTTCAAATTCCCCTCTTCTAGGCCGGTCAGCTGCTGCAGGCCCTTCTCCGTGACCGCGAACACCACCGGAGCCTGCTTGACACTGGATCTGGTAAAGATAGCGTGTACGTGCGTAGCGGGAAGCTCGGCCTCTAGAGCCATTGCCGCGCTTGGTCAAGGTGCCTTGAGAACAACTGCTTCGGGTCAGTCCTCGAGTCGAACAAACAGGCTTAACGGGAGCTTGTTGTGTGTTTCGGGTGCCATGGAAGAGTCCATATCGTAGACACGCAGCACCGCAAGGTCTAGGCAGCTTCTCGGTGCCTGACGGTGGCACGTACCACACCTCGCGCCCCGCCTGTCCCCGGCTTGCACCACGCCTGCTCATCTGCGCTTGAGGACACTTCACACGCGTCGCCCCGCGACATAACTATGCTCATGACCACCTACTAGCCTGCCACGCCCCATGCCACGCCGCGTCTGCTCGTAATGATGTACGTGGCGGGGCCCATCCCGCAAAATCGCGGGTGTTGGGAGTCCACGCTTGTGGTCTGGCTGCCAGCTTCCAGCGTCCAGGGCCTGGTGTAGATTGCATAACGCGGCGGCGTGACGCAGTGGGAGGGCTCTGCATTTGTGGACGTTCGCGCAGGTTCAGGGGAAATGCGCAGGGTGACCATATTGGGCCTGGTCTGGGCCTGGAGCCCACCAGCCCCAGTAATTAAATATGCCCTGTGCCCAATGTTGTGAAATTTGTGGCCACAGCAACCAGTCAAGCCCCCCTCCCTCAGCCAGTCTCACCCAGCTGTCAGGGTCTCCCGGGTCCCGGGTCTCGGGACTGCTATTGCCCGGGGTCCGGGCTGCGGTGCCCGTCCGGGTGAAAGTGCCCGCGGCCAAAGTCTCCTCACATGCCTCAGGCCCGACTGCTCACGTGTGCTAACTCGTTCTCACTGTACAGGGCTGTTCGCTTGGCCCCGCGGCTGCAACCCCCGCAGCCCTCACCACGTCACTTCGATGTTGCCACACCCAGCTACTTGACTTTGACTCCTCTGGCCAATATTACGGGACCTATACGTACATGCGTTACAGTGAGTATGTGATGTATCCTAGCTCCGCGGCTTGGAGGTGCAGCTTCTCCAGCGACGCTGGCATGTACTACCGCGGCGGTAGTACCGCCCCCAACACCTGAGCGACAACCATCAGGGGGCGCTCGCACGGTACCGTCATGGCCCTCGGGGTGCAAGTAAGGCGGACCATGTCACTCCAAGTGACCTTCCCCTACCTCGTCCACCGGCCCGTTCCACAAGTTCCCCTCGCTCCAAGCTCTTCCGATCAACAGTCCGCCCAGCAGTTAAGAGCTGTTCAACTGACCACAGACCCCGCACCCGCCACCTCGCCCAGCGTCCAGCGTCTGCAAATCTACCAAGCCAGTCCGTTGGACATGATCGAACATTCTCATGACGTAGACGCATATGCATACCGGCAGTGAGGACCACCGGTAAACAAGCCGCCAAACGCATGCGTCTGGCCATCAACGCCCTTCCAGACCTTCCAGACCAGCAGGCAGCCATCAGTAAGCGCCCTAACACCTCACCAATGCACACCTGCTTCGTCCTGACAGGTATCTGTCCGATCCAGCACGTCACTCTGTCGCCTCGCCCTCTGCAACAGCTCCTACGCCCACGACAAAGACAAGTATTGACAAGTATCGCCGCCCAACAAGCCGCCCGGTCACTCGGGGCCTTCACAACCCCGCAAAGATGTGGGCAAATTTAAAGTAACCGAGCGTGCGTTCACCCCCACTGCAAAAGCAGGCTTGGCCTCGTACATGTTCCTTTGTGTTGGGGGACTACATCTTCCTTTGTGTGTGTCGGAGCCGCTTGCTGTCGATTGCTGTATCACACCCAACCGACTACGGACCGCCCACGCCCAATACTGTGAGAACCCAACCGTAAAATGAAGGTATCAATACACTCTGATACCACCGATCCCAAGCTTTGGCATAGCCCCGCAGCACGCAGCAGAGAAGAAGTTTGTGCTCGCTGGGCGATCCAGCAGCCCTCCAGACCGGACTAAGAAGTGGCGACAAGTTCACTCCCCCACACCCCTGAAGCCCACACTGCATTAGTCTCGCAGTCAGCACCTTTCGAGCAAGCGTTTCTTTGGTCATGCGGTTCACTGTATCGCCACCTGCCCGTCACTGCAGCCAATGTCAAAGCCTTAGTCACAATCCAGGGCCCTCTGTACGGCAATCACGAAGGCTTGGTGTGTGTCACTCCCAGAGAGCACCACTCGCAGTCCCGATAAGACACGCCGCTCACCTGAGCCCTGAGGGCTTCGTTCCAAGCCCTTATCTTCCTCCACACACACTTCCCCCGCGCTTGCACGTAAGAGGCTCGCACCAAGCAATAAAGCAGTTCCACGTCCCCAAGGCGCCACAGCAACTACAATCACCGCCAACCTCCACCTATGAAACTACTGCCTGACCCATTCAACGCCTCGCGCTCCTTGTTTGCCTCATCAACCTCCGTCCCTTCGCGCTTGCCGCGTCAAAGCATGCACCAAGCTCGCAAGGCACCGCCAGACACCGCGCTCGCGCCCCGCACGAGTCACGCACCTATCCCTCTCAGTCTAGCTCCGGGCCGTTCCTTATGAGCCCGGTGACTCACCGGTCTTCATGACCGCTTGTCTCCACTGATGCTCAGCTCAGCTCAAAAGCTTCGGTCGCTCAGCCACCATTCGCCAGTGCCTAGCCCTGCATTCCCTCGCGGAACGCGGCTTCATGCCCAGAATGGCACCGTGGCTCCTACGCTACCACCTCAACCAAACCGTCACCCTACCTGAGCGATCACCCGTTTCCATGCCATCCTGTTACGGCCCCATAAGCCCACCCGCGTTCCATCAGCCCCACCTCGGCGGGAAACTCGCCTCCATAGTCCATACGGCCGGGTGGGCGAAGGGAACCACGCCGCATCCACCTCCTCAGGCCCCGCGCACTCCACACAGCTCTCATTATTCTGACCGGTTACTCGAAGCCCGGCTGACCGTGTTATTGTTGATGTCAGCCTCTGCTCGCGGGGCCATCTCGCCTCCGTAGTGCAGCACTCCACTTGAGCTGCTGCTTGATCCAGGGACGACGCGTCTCAGCGTGCCCTTGAGCGGTACCCCGGCATCGCATCCCATCGCATGGGTCCGCACCCCGTGCCCCCATGACGCGGTCTGCGCGTCACCCCCGGCGCAGGCACTGCACCAGCTCCACCGGGTGCGGTATGCCCCTGAGCGCGGCACGGCCCACGCTCATTCCCACCAGCGGCCGCCCGGGCACGTGCACTCCCTCCAGCTCGTGCTGACACGTGCGCCAAACGATGCTGCTGCACAGCACCTGCGGGGGCCGGGCGGCGAGGGTGGTGGTGGTGGTTAGGGAGGGGATGCGGAGGGCGGGTGGGCCAGGGTTTAGGGTGCAAGAGAGCCGGCCGCATGGCTATGTCAGGCAGGCTGCGAGGGCGTAGGAGCACGCAGAGATGATGCGAGGGACGTCAATCAAGCGGTGGGGCAGGGACTTAGGGAGGGCCCCGGGAAGCCGCACCTGGCCAGCCGCAGCGCGGCCTGCGATGCGTGCTGCGCGGTTCATGGGCCTGCCGCTGTACGACAGCCGCCCGGTGGCCTCCGCCAGGGCGGTGGTCGTCACGCCCAGGTCCATGCCCACCTGCGCAGGGGGCGGAGTGGCAGGAACACCGGGAATCTAGGCAAGCGATGAAAGGCACAAGAGCGCTGTCCTGCAGACGAACTACGGACCAAGCGAGGAGCGCCAGGACCCTGGCCAGGACCCAAGCGTCAGGCCCACCTCACGCCCGCAACCTCGAGCCCCCAGGCCCCAGACGAGGGCAGGGGACCGTCAGCCCGCTTCCCCGCCCACCCCCAAACACACGTGTACACCCCCACCTCCCTCGCCCCGCGCCGCCGCGCCTCCGCCCCCGCCCCCGCCCGCTCCTCACCTTGACCCTCAGGCCCCGGTCCAGCACCTTGTGCACCACCACCGCGCTGCCCGCCATAACCATGTCGGCCCGCGCCTCGGCCTCGGACCGCACCAGCGCCGGCGGCCCCGCGTAGCCCACGCTCAGCACCTCCTCGCACAGCTCGTGCCCCAAGAGCTCCTCGTCCCAGTCCACACGCGCCAGGGCCTGCGGGGGAAGGGTGGGGGAAGGGTGGGGTGTTTTGCTGGGGATGCAAGCGGGAAGGGGGCTGGGAAGGTGGTGGGAGTTGGTGGGTTGCGGTGGGAGAGGGCAGCAGAGGAGGGGTGCGGTGCGGTGAGGAAGAGCGTGTAGCTTGTCGTGCTGTGGATGGGGAGCGTGTTCCCATGAAGCCTGTGCGTTCGACTCGAGGACTGACCCTAGTAGCTCTTCCCTGTACCTTGACTAAGCGCGGCAATGGCTGTAGAGGCCGAGCTTCCCGCTACGCACGTACACGCTATCTTTACCAGATCCAGTGTCAAGCAGGCTCCGGTGGTGTTCGCGGTCACGGAGAAGGGCCTGCAGCAGCTGACCGGCCTAGAAGAGGGGAATTTGAAGCTTGGAGCACCCGTGACACTCCGACAATGTGACAACTCGGAATTCTCATGGACGGCGGACCACGCGCTCCTGCCCCTGCATGCGCTCCCGGCCGATGATGGGTCTACCTTCCTCGCGACCCGCGACACGCTCCTGCGCCTGGATGGCAGCACGGTGTATCCAATTGCGGGCAGGTAGGTCAAGGGGGAGGGGGGTCGTAGCTACCAGACCGGGTCCTCGGAGCAAACTTCTGCCGCACCCGAAGCGACCGGTACCCCAGCTCCCCGCAGACAGCGGGTCCCAGCCTCCCTGCTGTGCACCTGTGACCCATCCCCCCTCTCGGCAGGGATCACCAGGCACGGCTGATGGCACGGGGTCGGCGGCCTTGCTCAACCGGCGCGGGAGCGCTTTGGGGATGCGAGCGGCGATGCACGCGGATGAGGAAAGGGGTCGGCGAGAGAAGGCTGAGCCTCTGGGGAGGTGGGGAGGCCTCCTCCCCAACCCCTTGCTGTCCCCACCACCCCTTCCGGTCCCCACCACCCGTCCCCACCACCTCGTCCTGTCCCCACCACCCCGCTCCCCACCTCCAGGCAGTTGAGGCTCCACTCGAGCGCAGCCCGCGCGGTCGGGAACACCGCCACCACCAGCCCCTCGCCGCTCTCCACCAGGTAGCCCCCGCCGGCCGCCGGCGCGGGCCTGCCCTCCACGGCCCGGGGCGTGGAGCTGCGCGCCAGCTGCGGGTCGCGCTGCATGGCGGCGACGGAGCGGGTGCGCGCCGAGACGGCGACCGGCGGCGGCTCGTCGCGGCGGGCCAGGCGGCGCGAGGCCACGGCGCGGAAGGTGCTGAGCGCGCGCGAGGCTGGGCCCGGCAGGTCGGAGAGGAGCGTGGCGGCGCCCACGACTTTCTGCGGGGGTGGCGGGCAGATGCGGGGATGCGGGGATGCGGCGTGAGGGTGTGGGGGGACAGGGGTGGGGATGCTGGCCGGGTGCAACCCCTGCGGAGGCTGGCAGCCAAGCGGCACAGGGCCTAGCCCCGGTCGATATCGTTTATAGCGATCTAGCTCAGCCCGCTGTCTCCCCAAGCGCATGGTAGCCTGCCCTGCTCCAAGCCCAACAACCCGGACCCCAGCCCCAACCCCCAGTCCCCCCGACCCACCATGACGGCGACGCACAGATAGCCCGTAGGCGCTGTGAGCGTGCCCAGCTGCACGCACCGCACGTTCCTCAGCACCTGCGACAGCACCAAACGCAGCCGCAGCGACGGGGGCACGGCCTGGTACAGCGCAATCCCCTCCTGCGTGTTGGCGCTGCTCTCCTCCTCCTCCGCCTCGGCGGCCTGCTCCGCGCCCTCGCCCGCGGGCGAGACCACAAACGCAGGCGCCTCCATGGCACTTCCCTGGCCGCCGCGGCGACGGCCGCGCTGCGAAGCCGGCGGCGAGCCGTCGTCCACAACCACCTCGGCGAGCTGGCTGGGGGAGCGCGGGTCGTGCTCGGTGCGGCCCGCGAGCTGCGCCCAGGCGGCGGTCTGGGAGTGCGCGCTGCCGTGCACGAACGCCGCGCCGGCGCCCTCGGTGTCGGTTGACATGAGCAGCGCGGTCGCGGTGTCCTTGTACAGCTCAGGCAGTACGAAGTGCCCGGCGTACAGTACGACAAGATCGCGGGAGAAGGTGGGAGACGAGGGCGGGCTGCCCGGCTCGGCGGCGTGTGGCTGGACCGGCGAGGCGCCGCCGACGTCGGCGCCGCCGTGGCCCCGGCGCTCCTTGGCGGCGGCACGGAGGCGCGCGAAGGCCTGGGTCGCAGCGGGGAAAGAACAGTGCATGAGCGGTCTCTCAGTAACCTGACCACAGCCCCGCCGCCCTGCCTGCACAAACCTGCCCCCCGCTTCGCCTCTCGGCCCTCTGCCCACGAACGGTTCGAGCAGCTCGTCCCTGCCTGGCGGCCCCCGCCCCCGCCTCCCTGGCCCCTGCCGTCTCCCGAACCCACCTCCGCCGACAGAAGCACCATGCCCCCAGGCGCCGCCGCCGACACCAGCGTGGCGGCACGTGCGAAGAAGCCGTGGTAGCGCCACGTGCGCGTCATCTTATTGTACGACATGCCCTGGGGGAGGCGGAGGCAGCGGAGTATGGTGGCCACAAGTACCGGCGCCCGCCGGCCGAGAACACAACATCAGCCACACTCAAGTACCTCGCTAACCCCGCACGGCCTGCCGCTCCACCCAATCAACCAGAAGAAATCGTGTATCGGCGATGGCGGTGTTAACTCTCACAACCCGTCCCCGGCCCCGCCAGCCCCGCCGCACCTGCTGCCCCTCCAGGCCGCTGTGGATCCCCATGCGCACTCGCAGGCCGCGGAATACCAGCACCTGCCCCGGCTGCAGCCGGACCGCGGGGTCGGGACCGGGGGCCGCCTGCGGTGCGGAGCAGGCCGAGGAGGGATTAGAGGCGGAATTGCGGGGTTGGAAGGTGGTACGGTAAACGCAAGGCTCGAGCACGAGTGCACAAACCAGGTCGCGGGCGTGAGATGGCAGACTGGCAGTGCTGTGGGGAAGTAAGAGAGGGCTGCGCCGGCGCCCAGCAGCTACCGTCACCCGTGCTCACCCGGCTGCTGCTCATGGAAGCGCTGAAGGACGTCTGGCTGTTGGTGACGCCCGCAAACACCACGCGCCACTCGGCCGCCAGCACAGCCGCCCACGTGCGGCACACGCGCTTCTCCGGCCCGCTGGCCGCCTCGCCCTCCGACTCCGCCTCCGACCCCGAGCTCGACTGAAGCGCCACGGCGTCGGCAGCCGCGTAGTCCACGGACGTCGGGCTGGGGAGCACGCCGCCCAGCAGCTCATCGGAGCAGGGCGGCCCACAATCGAGCGGCTTGCTGAGGTGCTGGGAGGCCGAGGAGGCTTTGGGGGGCGCGTCGACGCCCTGTGCGGAGGGCGCGCTGGCGCCGGTGGGGGACATGGGCAGGCCGAGGCGCGCCGCGGCGACGGGGCTGAGCTGCAGCCCGTGAAGGGAGCCGCCGACGCCACCTGCCCGCCCGCTCCCCGCGCGGCCGGCGGGCTCCACGATCACCGCCGCTCCGTCTGGGTGGGCTAGCAGCTCCGGGGGCCAGGGGCAGCCGAGGAGAGCCACCTGTGGCAGTCCGGGTTGGGGCAGGTGTGTCGTTTGGTGGGGGCGTCGAGGGCAGAGGACTGGCGCCACGTGCAAGGCAGCGGCATGGGCAGTGGGGGTGGGGCGCAGCACGCGTCCCGGACGCACCTGTGCTGCAGAGGCGAACGCCGCGGCCTTGGCGGGGGACGCAAAGGCAATTACGAACGAGTCTCCCTCTGCGAGGGGGGACGAACAGAGAGTTCAAGGGAGGCAAGGATTTGAACCCACGAGGAGGCAGGCAGGTCTAGGGACCCGGGCAAGGCAAGCAGGGGCCTGCCAGTCAGCCCCGTACAGTAAGCTGACACGCCCGTGTCGCTCCTGACGGCACGGGCCCCGGCCTCCGTGCGTGGGCGCACTCACCCACGGCGCTCTCGTAGCCGTCGTGCCGCGCGCACAGCTGCCGCAGCGTGGCGTGGTGCATACGCATGGCCGGGTCCATGCAGGAGGCGGCGGGGAGGGCCTCCCACAGCAGCGTGCCGTTCTGGACGTCTGTGCGGGTGAGGGAGCGGGGTTGGGGGCGTTAGCAGGCGGTGGAGCGTGCGTGGGCTCGCCGGGGGTTGACCCCAGGCGATTGCTGGATTGTGAGGTGCCCCTGTGCGTGGCACACTTGCCGATACCGAAGGTGGCGCATGTCGCCCTCCCCAGATCCGCCTCCTCACCCGTCACGAGCAGCGTGGTGTCGGGCCCGGGCCGCGGCGCGCGCACGCCGCCCAGCAGCCCGCGGGACGTGAAGCCCAGGCGCCACACCACCAGCGCCGCCAGCAGCAGCAGCAGCAGCGAGCCCACGCCCACGCCCACGGCGATACCCACGATGGTGCCCACCGACACGCTGTCGCCGCCGCTGGAGTCTGTTGAGGAACGAGGGCCTGGACCTGGTCAGCGAGCTGCCCTCTCCCAAGTCGTAGCCCAGCGTACACGAGGGGCGGGTCTAGATGCCGGAGCCAGCCCGCAACTCGCAGCGCGCTTCGCAGGGCACCGGAACGCTGGTGCATTGCTAACAGTAGAAACACTCGAACCGACCCTCTGCAGGAAGTTTGGCAGTACCAAAAGCTCACCGCTGACAGGCGGCAGCGGGGCCTGCCAGGCAGGGGCCAGGATGGAGAGCTCGTACGCGCGCCGCACGGTGCCGGGGCCAAAGGCCGACGACACCCAGCCAAACCACTGCCCCAGGAGCGCCGTGGCGTTATCGGTGGGCAGCGGCGGCCCCGCGCCGCCCCGCTCCGGCGGCACCAGGGCGTAGGCGGTGTAGGACAGGGCCCACTTGAACCTGCGGGCGTGGCGGCCGGGGCCGGGTCAGGAGCCAGCATGGGACGGGCGGATGTCTGCGTTTCAGTTGTAGTAGTAGCAGCAGCTGCGGTAGCTGCTGCGTGTGGCCGTTTGGGCAAGCTCCTTGGCCCAGGCCCGGCCGCTGGGAAGCAAGCTGCGCCCGGCCTCGCCAGCGCTGGCGCTCGCTTGGTAAGCAGGCCTCCGCCAAGCTGCCCCCGCGTTGGCTCAACCCCTGCCCCCACGCGCCCCGTCGCGCAGCAACAGCACTAGTTAGAACACTCAGGTAGAAGCTAGCGCTCACCAGCGGGCGTGGCGGTCAGGTTCGGCGCTAGGTTCGGCGCAGGCTACCCCCACCAACACTGGCGCTCCTGTTCCTAGTATCGCACGTTTCCGGCCCTGCCCCTGGCCCCATGCCCCACCGCGCAGCGGCACGAAGAGCAGGCTCTCACCAGTTGATGATCACCACGCCCTGGATGTCTGGCGCCCCGTTCGGATGGTGCAGCGCGTGCCAAATCGCCGCCAGATAAGACTGCGCGATCTCGCGATCCAGACCAACCGACTCCAGCTCCTTAGTCATGCTCGTGTTCGCCGTCCACCAGGGCGTCCGTACGTACGTGGGGCCGTCCCAGGCCGTCGCATTTCCGCCGCTCGCGCTGATGCGGCCGGCTCGCGCTGTCACTGTTGCCATGGAGACGGCCGCAGCCGCGGCGGCGTCCTCGGCCTTGCCGTAGCCCATCGCGACACGGAGGTCGTTGGTGGAGTTTTGGCGGTTTTGGCGTGTGGTGATGAGTAAGTCTGCAACCGCGTACTCGGTGGCTGCGGTGACCTCGGCTGCGTTGAGGCGGGCCAAGACTGCGGGGGGTCGCAGGGACGGGTGGGGCTGGGTAAGCCGGGACATGCAAAGAGGGGCAAGGGCACGTCTGGGGGCCATGACCCCGGCGGAGTTCTCGCGGCGCGGCCGGGGCTCACCCGTGAAGTCGAGGTAGATGTACGGCATAAAGAGGGCCGAGTACGGCGCACGGTTGACGAGCTTTGGTGCTGCGCTTGATCGCGCGCCAGTAACGCGCCGCACCGCCGCCGCCGCCGCTGCCGCCACCGCCGCCATACCGGGCAGCCCGCACGCCAGCGGCTTGCCGGCCGCCTCCGCCGCCTCCGCCGCCTCGCCCGCCGCCGCCACGCTTGCGGCCGTCGCCTGCTGCGACCGGCCGCGAGCCCCCTGATACAGCAAGTCGTGATTCGCACTGATAGCGCAGGTTTCCAGCGTGCAAGGCACCAGGCCGTCAACCGCGCCCACGGCCGTGCTATGAGCGGCGGCGGAGGAGGAGGCGGGGGGCGGCTCCACCATCTCGCTCCCAGGCAGCGGTGCTACGGCCCAAGGGCCACGGCCGTTGGCGCTGGCGCCGTCCGCCAAGAGGATCCACCAGGCCGTGTCCCACTCCATTGTGATCATGCTGCGGGCAAAGCATGGGACCAAGGTAAGGACGGGGCTACGCACCTAGCGGGGACACACAGGCCATCAAGCGGCTATGGGGCCTCCACGCCTGGGCCAACCTCTGCCCCCCAAACCCTGGGGCAGCCTCCACGCCAGCACCTAGGTCTGCCCCTCTGCGTTGCGTCCCCGCCACCCGCAGCCCGAACCCTTCCCCAGCCCCACCAGTCGCCGGACGTGAAGGCCGGGTGCACGGCCCGGCAGCGCTGCAGCGCCGAGGCGCTCGCCGCCAGATCGCCCTCCGGCGGCGCGTTGTACGACATCAGCTGCCGTACGACATCCACCGCGCGCCGCCACGAAGGGCCCCGCACGCGTGACTCCACGGTCGGCGGCGCCTGTCGCAGGTCGAACGCGTAACCCGTCGCCGTCCCCAACGTCTGCCCGATCGACGCAGCAACCGCCGCCAAAAGGTCGCCGGCGCGTCCGCAGCTGGGGTCAGTGGTTACGCACAGGCCGTGACGGGGCAGGCCCAGGCTGGCGCCCTGGGGCGACTCGCTCAGGCGCCGGTGTGCCTCCAGGGCTGCGATGAGGTCGGTCCAGGAGTCGGGGGGCGCGGCCGAGGCGGTGGCGCCCGCGGATGCGAGCGCGGCCAGGGCGGCGGGGCGGTAGAAGAGGAGCAGGAACACGCGGGGGTGGAGCGAGCCGGCGAGCGTGGTCAGGTCCTGGTCAGGGCAGGGCGGCACGGGGGCGCGGTCGAGAGGCCTTCACCAAGATATGCTTGCTGATCGCCGCTGTCGGTCTCTGCAAGTACCTGCGAGCTGGCGCCCCCTCGCAGCCCACGCTTTAGGGCCCCAGGGCCCCCGCTGTTCCCGGAAGGGCCCCCCCTTGCGCTGCTTACCAGGCACGAGTTCTCTGGATACGTGGGGAACTGGTTATTGAAGGAGGCGTAGGTCGGCGAGAGCGCCGACATATCGGCGGTCTGCGACGGACACGCGCAGATCCAGGGCCCAAGGGCGATGCCGCTCAGTACCGTGTGCACGAGGCACCCGCCCTCCCACTGCTGCCGCCAGAGCCCGGCAACGTAGCCAACGCCATACGTCACCCGCCGCCCTTTCGCGCGCCGCCTTGCGTCGCTCCCCCCTGGCTACACTCTCGGAAGCCGGGAGATTGGAGTCTTTAACCCCTGCTCGCCATCCGTTCCCTCCCTCCGCTCCTGCATCCCTCCGCCGCTCCCACCGTGACTCCGTGGTGTCCAAAGTTGATTTGCTGGTAGTCCACCATGGACTGCGGGCCCCCCACCGCCGCGGGCGGCGGCATGGTGACCATCTCCACCATGGCCCCGCCCGTGTTGGAGCGAAAGAAGGCATCGCACATCAGGGAGCTGATCCTGTGGGTTTCAGCGGCGGAGTAGGAGCGCAGGCTTGCATGCGGAGGTTGGAGAGCGCAGGCCGGCGCGATTAGGGTGACAGCGGTCCGTGGATCGCGTCGCAGCCACCCAGGCCTCCTGTTGGAGTTCGTGGGACAGGGCTACCAAGAGGAGATTCAATCACCCTCGCGGGGTGCATTGACCCCCACTGATTCAAAGCTTCCCCATGTGGGTTGGCGGTTGCAGGGTCCTGCTCACCAGCCAGGGTACTGAAGCCAGGTGATCAAAGCGGTCTGCGTGGGTGCGCGGGTTGCAGGCCGTCAATAAGGGCCGGAAGTACCCAACACCGTGGCGCTGGCCACAACAGTTCAAACCGGCCCTCCGTGCCTCTCCCGACATACCCCCTGCACGTGACTAAGACGCGAGGATAGGAAAAACGGACCCCTTGACAACGGCAACCCCCACCGGCGTGTTGGCTGGGCGCCGGCAATCCTTGGTGCCATCCTCCGCCTCAAGGACCTCAGCTATGAAGTCAGACATGGAAACACTGGCGGCAAAGCCCGTGCTGGTCCAGCTGTCTAGTATGGTGCTGCGAGGCGGGGGGGTTGGGGAACGGGGGGAACGGTGCACGCGGTGGGGAGGCGTCAGCGCAGCGGGGTATTGGGGGCCGACTAAGGGGCACGACCCCTCGCCCACGCTTTGCGCCCCGTGACGTGACGTGATTGGCAGAGAGCCATAAGCAACTAAGTGATTTGTTGCAGAGGCGCTTGCACGCAGCGCCCAGCGCTAAAGCTCGGAGGACTCCAGAGCGAGTTGACGCGAGTTGCGGCCGAGAAAAACGTCAGGCAGTCGCGGAAACTGCCATACCTGTTGGTCTTGATATAGCTGGCCAGAGCCAGGGAGCAGTTTTGCCGCAGCGCCAAGTCCTCGGCGGCAGCGACTCCGGCCACGCCCAACGTCGCTACCAGCACTCCAAGCAGGCATATGCGCAAGTCTAATCGCCTTCGCTTCATGATTGTCTTGGTGCTGATGTAAGCTCCTCACACTGCCTACACAAACGCTCATACTCTAAGCGCAATACCACCGTGTGTGTCCATTGTTATTGAGAGGAAAGGCCAGTGACTTAAGGAAGGTATAGCGCACGCGGCACGGCGGGTCAGTCTGTGACAATCGTTTCGCCGCAAGCTCTATCCCCTGCGCCTAAGCTCGTGCGTGCCTCACAAGTGTGTATGGCACGAAGGTATGTAGACTGGGAAGGATAGGTCGTTTGCCGCGTACGGTGAGAGGTACCGCCATGAGCGGCTTGCCGGGCGGTGTGATGCGGGTGCGGCGGGTGGGGGGGGGCGCCAAGGCCTAGACGGCTTCAGGCTGGCCCGTGGGCTGGCTGCACGGCTCGCCTGATGAGTAAGGGCCTGCCACCCCCGTGGCGCCGTTCTAGTATGCCCTCTTTGACTTGGTGCTCCAGGCGTACTGCGCGTGCCTGACAGAGCACAGTATCGTCGCTGCCACACTATCGTAGGAGTTCGGTGGTTGCTGGGAGTTGTGGAGGTTGACAAGGGAGAACGACCTGTGTGTGCGCCATGCGCTTGTATGGTACAGCATGCATGCTGTACGGAAGCCTCATTCCGCCCGCGGTGAGGATAGGCTAGCGCTCAGCTCCCGTCTCGTTAAGACGGGAGCACCGCTTCAAGCACCGCTTTATGCACCGCTTCATGCGTACTGAGACCTGTAACGTCAGAGTTGTTGCATGCCTTGCCTTCTCTACTGCCAGTCGAAGCAGTCTCTGTGCTACCCTGTCGACAATCTACTCGGAGCGCGTCTCCGCACGGCGTCCGTCAGTCGCCGTCCTCCAGCCGCGAGTCCTGGGCTACGCCCTTGGCCTTAGCTCGCAATTTTGCTCCCGTCTTCCGCTCGCGCTACGCGCAGTGGACTGCTCATCATTTGGTCACACCCGGGCTACGCCCAAGGTGCGACCTGGCTCCTAGGACTGCGTCCGAAAGAGCCGGAGCCCAGGCTACGTCTGGCAGCTCCGAAGGGGTTGTCACTGTCGCTTCGCCCGTCGGCAAGCGGCCACCCCCGGCAGCAGATAGAGCTTCTCGCTACCGCGATCGCGTCGAGCGTCAAGAAGAGGACCTGCCTATTCATCGGTTCGCTGAGCTTCACAACGCCCGCAACGCAGGTGTTCCTCCGAAGTCACCACCGACAAGTCCTGGCCGCGGTCGCGCCCCAGCCCAGGCATCTTTGCTCCACGGTAATCCACTGTTCGAGCAGCAACCCACTGGCAACGCCGGTGCGGGTGCGAGTACGTCTGGAGGCTCCGACGTCACTCATCACGCTCGCGCTCCGTCTGCAGGCACTGCAACAGCGCTCGCTGGCAACAACAACGTAGTTGCGGCTATCGCCCAAGCTGGAGGTGGGGCTGCGGGTGGTCAGGCTGGCCCGTCGCACGTCTCCGCAAACCCTCTGCACGCGCCCCAGCTGGGGGCCGCGGGGGCACTTCCCGCCGTCGCGGGAGGACCTGGGCTGCGCCCAGGCTCAAACCCTAGCTCATCTAGCTCCTCGTCTGACGAAGACGAGCCTCCGCCTCTCGGCCAGCCGCTGCTACCGCTAGCCCCGGCACCTCAAGCCGTGCAGGCTGGGCAGGCGGTGCCTGACCCAGACTCGGAAGACGAGATGTCAAACAAGCATGTCCCTGTCTTCGATAGCATCAACAAGTCTCTCCCTGCCTTCCTCGCAGCGACCCACTCGTGGCGCCTGGGTTGGGAGATGACGTCGCGTGGCGACAACACGTGCAAGCTCTGCCGGCTCTGGCTAGCTGGCATCGCCGGCAGCCAGGGGCCTGACGGCTCGGTGCGGCTCTTCACGGTCACGCAGCACTGGGTCAACACCAAGGGCCTGCCGCGCCTGCTGAGGCACCGGGTGGAGTTCGATGCGGCCATCGCCGCCATGAACCCGCAGCCCGTACCGCTGCCGGACTACGTGGGCCAGGCGCTGCCGCCCGGGCTGCTCGACGCCATGGACTACGTCATCGCCCTGCTCCGCGAGGACTATGGCCGGGACGACCCCGCCGCCAAGGCGGACTACGAGAAGTTCGAGATCTGGACCACGGAGGACCCCACCGCCGCCGGCTCCCGCTACCTGGCCATCGTCAGCGTCCTGAGCCTGGTCACCTACCCGCGGCGCACCCGCACCGAGCGCTGGCTTCTCGCCGTCGTCAAGTCCCACTGGGTTAAGGCGGCGGTGATGAACGAGCACATCAAGCTCGGCTACCGGGGCAAGGCCGACGACGACCCCACCGCCTGGGACGTAGACGTTTTGGCACTCCGATATGCACCACTCCATGTCCCTGGGACGTGGAGTGGTGCATATCGGAGTGCCAAAACGTCTACGTCTGCTTCCGCTCGGACCAGGCCGAGGCGGACCGGCTGGCGCCCAAGAAGGTCAGGGCCCTGGCGACCGCTGCCGGGCCCGTGGGCGAGTCCACGGCCGCCAGCCACTCGGACTTCGCCCGGCTCTCGGCACAGCTCGACAGCATGGCGCTCGCCATCCACGGGCCCAACAACGGCAACCGCCCGTTCGGCAACCAGCAGCAGCTGCAGTCGCCGGCGGGCAAGATGCGCCAGCGCTGGCCCAAGGAGGCGCCCGGCCCGGTCACCGGCTCCAAGGGCCCCTGCACCTACCACGCCTGCGTCAACGGCCCCCGCGCCAAGTCCCACTCGCTGGATTTCTGCTCCGAGAATGCCAAGGCGGGCAACCCGACGGCCCTGCAAGGGTACCCGGCCTCGGTCGACATGGGCCAGGCCTGGGAGAAACTGCTCCGGCAGAACCCGCAGTTCGCCGCACCGCAGCAGCAGCAGCAGCAGGGTGGCAACCAGCAGGGCGGCAAGCCGCAGGGCGGCAGCAAGCAGGAGTACGTCAAGGCCAAGGACAACAACCGCGGCAAGGGCAGGGTCAACGCCTACGCGGCCAAGACCGACTCCCCGGCGTCCCAGGCCCCGGCGGCAGCGCCGCCGGTTGCCTTCCACGCGCCGTATGGTTACGCGCCCTACCCGTACGCGCAGCCGCCGCCCATGTACGGCTACCCGCCCAGTGCCTATGGCGGCCACGGCCCGCAGCAGCTGCCTGCGCCCTCGGCCGGCCAGCACGCTGCGGCCTTCGCCTCTGCTGCCTCCTACCGTGGCACGCCGCCGCCCTCGCACGTGAGCGCCCAGTCCCACGGTTGGCTCACGGGCCACGGCGCGCCGCCGTACGCCTACCCGCCGCCGCCCAGCTACGCCCCCAGCACGTCCTCGGCGCTCGCCACGGACACGCTCTCGGTAGCGCAGCAGCCGTTCGGCACGTTCATCACGCGTGTCTACAGCACTGCAGGCGCCACGGTCCTCGCCACCAGCAGCTCTGCCTCTGTCTCCAAGCTGGGGGGGGGTATGAGCAGCCTGGGCACCAGCGTGCAGACAGCGGCACCGGCGCGGACCGGGCTCCAGTGGCCCATCCCGGCTGTGGCGCTCAACACCGCGCGTGAGCCCATGCCCGCCGGCTTCCGCCAGAGCCAGGCGGCGTCGCTGCCCAGCTCTATCCGCGTCCCGCTCGTAGAGTACTGCTCGATCCAGATCTACCTGGATGGCAGCTGCAGCGTGCGGGTCAGCGGGGCGACCGGTACGACGATCCTGACGGCGATCGGCGACTTGATGAACGTGGTCAAGGCCCAGATCAGGCCTTCGCCCACGGACACCGCCCCCAACGCCACCTTCGCCTGCTCGTCCACAGCTGCAAGCGCCGGCTCCACCACGCCGCCCGGCTCCGCTGTGCCGACGGGCGATACGGAGGCCATCAACCGGCACCTGCAGAGCAAGGACTGCGCCTCGCTGCACTACGTTGACAACGGCGACCCCAAGCAGGGCGTGGCCTTCCACACGGCCGACGGTGGTCTGGTCTACCCCTCCGGCGTGGCGCCCGACTGCGCCTGCAACCCGTGGGGCCTGGTGGTCGAGAGCCTGGTCAAGGAGCTGGGGCTGACCATCCGCCCTTGCGACGCTGGCGTGCGCTCGCTCGAGCAGCGCAGCCGGCCGCTCGGCATTGTCACCATCCGCACCACGCTCAACCCCGGCACGCCCCAGGAGACCACCTTTGAAGGCGAGTTCCTGGTGGTGCGTGACTCAGCTGCCGAGGGGCTCTTCAAGGTCCTGTGGGGCGTGCACTTCTTCTGGCTGCACGGCATGGTGCTGGACTACTTCCCGAGCCCACACCTCAAGTTCAGGCCGGGCTTCTACCGAGGTGACGCGTCCCTGGGCGGCTACGTCAAGCTGATCCCGGCCCCCGCCGAGCTGGGTCAGGCCGCGGCAGCGCTGCGGGCCTGCTACGCCACCGTGCAGCTGCCGGCAAGCGAGACGGCGGCACGTGAGGTCAAGACCAAGGACTGCAACCGCAAGGTCCCGTTCCTGCCCAAGCAGCTGTTCAAAACCCTGGCTGACTCCGCGGCCTCCGAGCTCTACGCCTCCGGGGACAGCACAGTCAGGATCTGGAGCACGCCGGAGCCGTCCTACGCGGAGCAGTACAAGCGGTACCTGCACGAGGAGGAGCACAAGGCACTCATCATCTATGCCGACCCGGTGCCGCTCAATGAGGACGAGCTGATTGCCCAGGCGGATGAGGACGGTGAGCTGGACGAGTACCTGGTGAACGATGACGGCAGCGTCCCCATGGAGCCGCTGTCGCCGCTGCCCCCGCTCTCGCCTCCGCTGCCGCCCTCGCCAGTGCCGGAGCCCTCGCCTCCGCCACCGCCAGCGCCGGCTGTGGAGCGCTCTCCGCAGCCACCGCCTCCGCGGCCCAACGCTCTCGTAACGCCACCGGCACCCGCGCCCAAGGGCCCCTCCGCACGGGTGCCCCCGCAGGGCCCCCAGGCAGCGCCTGCAGCGAGCCCCTCAGCACGACGCCGCATCGCGTGGTCTCCCATGCCGCCCCCTCAGGCCACGCCTGTCGGGGGCCCGCCCGTACTGCAGCTGGGTCCACGAGATCCTTACTACGACCGGGGCTACCGTGGAGATCAGCGCGGCTCGGAGCAGAGACGCTCCCGCTCCCCGTCGCGCGGCGACAAGGAGCCCGACAACGACCGACGCAAGGATCAGGGCAAGGACCACGACCGCGACCGCTCGAGGGACCGAGGGCACGGCGGTCCTGGTCCGGGCTCGTCGGGCGCCGTCCCGCGGCCACGGCACACCAAGGAGCTTCCCTCCAAGCTCTCAGGGTCACGCGTCCCATGCACCTGCTGCACCCTGATCTCGGAGCTGGCCAGTCACCCAGACTACCGGGCGCTCGCCCGCTACCCCGGCCTGGAGACTGTGTCATACGCAGCCAAGAAGGACCACAGCCTGGACAAGTGCAAGATCTGGGCGCTGTTGGGCGGTCCCACACTCCTACAGATGACGAGGGACGTGGCGCTGACCTTCGGCATCCAGGGCTACAGCCAGCCCATCCTCGAGTCTGAGCTGCTCGAGTGGGACCCGGTGCAAGACCCCCTGACGCTGGATGAGTCACTGCAGCGCGATGCCCAGCACCTGATCAACACCTGCCGCTGGCACGAGGAGATTCGGGCTCAGGTGCAAGCTCCCCACGGGCGCTCGCCCTATCACGCCCAGCAGCTGAACGCGCACGCCGTGTTCTGGCACCGGCACCCGGTCTGGTGCCAACTGCTCTTCCTCGCTCTCGGTGAGCAGGGCCTGCGGGGTGGACTGGGGCCTCTACCTCCCTGACGGCAGCCCCCGCCTGATACCCTCGGACGAGGAGCTCGCACGGCAGGACCTGCTAGCCCGGGCGCTGGCGGAAGGGCTGCACCGTCTCCAAGCCGGCGCCGGGGGAGATGAGGCACCCGCTGGTCCCCTTGCGACACCCTACCTGCCGCCGGGTCTGCGTCCCGCTGTCCTGCCGGCTTGGGCTGCCCCACAACTGCTCGTGACGGCTCAGACAACTCAGCCGGCGCTCCAGACGGCGCCGCCGCCACAGCCCGTGGCTGCGCCTGCTGTGCAGACGGGCCGCGCCCTCTGCATGCACCCGGGCCTCGCCCTTGATGTGCAGCCGGCACCAGCCAACCTCATGGACTACTCGACGACGGTCTTCGCCACCGTGGCGGCACGTGACACCTCTCGGGCAGCCCCCATGCAGCCGCAGCGAGTGGAGCCGCCGCCGCCGCCGCCGCCGCCACCGCTCCAACCGCCAAGTCAGGCACCGGCCCAAGGGCTGCGGCCGGCCGTCGCCGAGCCGCAGTCGGTGGGCAACCCCAGGCAAGTGGTCAGCATGGTGCGAGCCACGCAAGTGCTCACGGTGGGCGACGTCCAGTGGTCAGTGGCGCGCACGGTGTACGAGGAGAATCCGAGCAGCGTAGGGGAGCCCTGGGTCTGTGCCTTCCTGGCGGCAGACCAGCTTCCGCCGCCCACCCCGCGCAACAACACCGGCACGGGGCTGCTGATGGGCGACAACGAGGGCTACCGCTGGACCTCTGGTGGCTTCTGCAAGATCCAGATCGTCTGCGTGGACCACGTCAGCTCACCGGCAACCTTCAGTGACGAGGACGGCCTCACCGGCATCCCGCTGCTGCTGCGGCTCGACGTGGCGCGAACCTTCCCCACCACCGTGGAGGGAGATGGGCTGCGGCACCACGAGCCTCGGCCCCTCCGCGGCGCCATCGGCAACCGAGGGCTCTACGGCTACGAGTACACCCTGCACGGCGCTCGGCTCCTCGTCAATGGCCACGTCACCGAGCGCACTGGCGCCAGCTACATGCGCTCCATCTCCCTTGCCCTGCCGCCCATCCCCGTGCTGGGCCTGGACGACCTACCCTACGGCGTGGTGCTGGGGCGTGACTTCAACGTCCAGTTCAACGCCGTACGCTCGTACGGCCGCGCTGGCGACACCCTGCAGCTCACGCACCAGCTGCCCAATGAGGACACCTGGGCCACGACCCTGCGCCTCACCAACGTCTACTGCCCCGGCGACATCCGCTTCTGCGCACTCACGCCGAGCCCCGGCAGGGGGGGGGGGAGGACGACGACAACAACCAGCCGGGTCAGGCGGAGCACGCCGACGCTGACACTGCCAGCGGAGAGGACGAGGAGGTCTGGCCCCAGTGCCAGAGCAGCCTGGCCAGCGACGCCTGCTGCCGCGCCCGTCAAGCAGCCGCGCCAACAGCCCGGACCTGACCCCCGCCGAAAGTCCCTCCGTCCGCTGCCCTCCAAGCGCGGGCCCGAGACATGCTCCAGCGCTGGGCCAACGCTGCTGCTACCGAGCTCCAGGCAACCAAGGCCAAGGAGCTGCGCGACGCTGGAGCTGGCCCGGGCCCATCATCGGCGGTGGCACCCCACGGCTCCACCCGCACCTGCGCTGGTGCTGCCCCCTGCCCCTGAGCCTGAGGAGCGGGCCCCGGAGCGACAGCAACCAAGCGCCCCCGCGCCGACACAGGGTGAGCAGCTGGGTCCCCTGGGCAAGCTCGTCCGCACCGAGCGCGGCTGCTACGAGCTCCAGGTAGACGTGAAACGGTGGGCGGCGACCAAGCAACCTGCCCACCGAGGCCCTGCTCCAACAGCTGAACGAGGTCTTCGACGCCTGCGAGGCGGAGGAGCGCGAGGCTGGCAGGCCGTTTCCCCCACGTGACGAGATCGTGATAGACGATGAGGGAGGAGGAAGAGGAGGCGCCGGACGTCACGAGCCCCTGCTCTGGCCCCCAGCCCCGGCGCCCCGATGACGACGCCGGCGCTGGTGGAGCTGGCGGCGGCTCGGCCTCGGCACCCTCAAGCTGCGCAGCGGCTCCGCTCCCTGCAGGCCCCTCGGTGCCCCCGGCCTCATCGGGCTCCGCCCTGCCGACCGGCACCAAGGCCCACCACCTCTCTCTTCAGCAGAAGCTGGCCCTTCCCGTGACGCTCTGCTCCAGGTCCTGCAGCAACCCGGGGCCACGGCTCTACATGCCAGACGGCACATTCCTGACTCCGGACGGCGACAGGATGCCCTTGGATCGCTACCGCAAGCGAGAGAAGGCCACGGACTTCTACGACCGCATCGTCATGAGCCAGGTCGATGGCGACGGTGAGTCACCCTCTCCCGGCAACGCTGGGGGAGCGGTACCTTCTCCCTGGCACAACGGGTACTGCACCGTACGGCCCAAGACGTATGGCTTGAGCCTCGCTCGTGTCGTGCACCTGCTGTATGATCTGGACGGACGCACCTTCTGCTCCAGCGAGGACGACTATGCCCTCTCCATCCATCGCAGGCACGGGGCCCGTGCCCTGTCGCGCCTAATCGCCAACAGCCCCATCTACGGCCCGGTGCCCTTCCTCGATACCATACGGGGCCTGCTCCACCGACAGCGAGTACGATGACTTTGGCTCGACTAGCGGGGGCGAGGGGGCGAGCTGGACGGACGAGCTGGCTGCCTACGCGGCCAAGCTCGACGCTCTGCAGCAACCAGCCTTGGGCCGTATGATGCTGCGGCAACGTGACGCGCAGCCTGGACCGGCGGCTGCGACGCCATGGCGCGCAGGGAGCTGCGCCGCCAGCAGGAGCGGCACACTCTGGCACAGATAGAAAATAGACCGGACAAGGGAGGAGTACCGCACCATGGCCAGAGCGTGAGTTCCTACGGCCGCCGCGGAGCGCTGGGCGGCGACGGCAGGCGCCAAGCCCGCCAAGCCCAAGCTGATGATGCCAGCCCACCAACACCAGCTCAGCGTCTCCGCACCTCTGGCGCCTCAACACGTTCAAGACTTCACCTTCGCCCTCACCTGCTGTTGCTGCTCAGCTGCTGGCGTCTCGCTGACGCTGCCCCGCACTGCG